>JAPMUY010006517.1:210000-325000 GCA_026901105.3 Galaxias olidus
TGCCCTCTTGCTTTTTTCTATAGCGCTCAAAATACTTTCCCATACTCCGCTTAGACACAAGAGTGTCAAACAACCCACTTTTTTTTTTTTTTTTTTTTAAATCACCAGTTTATCAAGTCATTATTTCAGTTGGCTTGACTGAATATAATGCATTTTTTTATATTAACAATTACACATCATCACAATAGCTGGATATCCTGATGTTTCCGTAATGTCCACAAAACCTAGGCTGATATACTATGGACTCAGGCTTTTCCATAATGGGCTCTAAATCAT
The DNA here is from genome assembly GCA_026901105.3 of Galaxias olidus. Lineage (NCBI taxonomy): Eukaryota > Metazoa > Chordata > Actinopteri > Galaxiiformes > Galaxiidae > Galaxias > Galaxias olidus. The sequence continues at coordinate 210,277 of JAPMUY010006517.1, forward strand.
CGATCTATCCGAGGGATATCCACCATGGCCTCATGGTATTGACTAGTCGTCTGTTGTCAACATGCTGCCACACTGCTGAATCATATTGACATCTCTGAGCTTGACATTATTTCCACTCTCCTACTTCTGTTCGCTCTCTCTCTCTCTCTCCACTCTTTGGCACCAACCTTGGCCACTTTTTCTCCCTCTCCCTCCATCATAGTGCTGCTCCAGTATGCCATGTGTCGCGAGGTGACCCTTCCCACCGGACCCCTCTACCGGGTCGCCGGGTTCCCCATCTCCCTGCCCTGCGCCGTGACAGGCTACGAGGGCTCGCGCACCCAGGACTTTGAATGGTTTCTGTACAGGGACGACGCCGGTGGGAAACAGATGGGTGTGGTCTCTACCAGGGACCAGGGCTTCCCTTATGCCCCGTTCCAGGCCCGAGTGCGGGCAGGCGAGGTGAGGGTGGAGAGGGACTCCGGGGACAAGGCCAGGCTGATGTTCCAAAGGCTGAGGACGGAGGACCAGGGCCGGTACGAGTGCTACACACCGAGCACAGACACGCGCTACATGGGGAACTACAGTGCTTCAGTCATGGTAAAAGGTAACAAAGAAAAGCTACTTCCTCCATTTCGTATTTGTGTTAGCAGAAATGTTATCTAAATTTGGTCTTTGCTTGTTTGCTCTCTCTCTCTTTCTCTTCCTCTATTTATCTTTCCCTTGCTGTGAAATTACCGTGCCTTACGTTTCCCTGTCTCGTTCAAATGTGTTTTTTATCGCTATGGAAACAGCAAGTTTGTAGGCTACACTGTTATCCCCTTGGTTTTAGCCTTCTGTGTTTATCCTCACATCATGCTAATCCCTAACCCCTCTACCCGCCTGCTCGTGAAATCAGAGTCCCCTGCTGACCGACGTCCTTTTGAACACCCTGACCTTGCCATGTGCACTCCTTTCACAATTTACACCACTGGCTCTACAAGCATAGAAAGTGTAGCCAAAGCAATAGAAAATAAGTTAGATGTGTTTAATTTTAGACTTTGTTTATCTCCTCTGGCTCCGGTGTTGTCTGACATTTGCCCCTCTTGTCTCCTCTTGTTGTGTTCCGGCAGTGATCCCGGACACACTCCTGATCAGCTACTCCCGCGCCCTGACTGGCCAGCCAATGCCAGAGGGGGCGGAGCTGCAACTCACATGTTCGGCCAACGTCCAATCAGTGCAGCACACCCACCTGTCCATCACGTTCGGGGTGCGTGTAGGCGTCGTAGGTGAGGTCAGCAACGTGAGGGAGATCATCGCCATTGACCGAGAACTGGGCCTGTCTACCGGCAACTCGTACAGGAAGAGGTACGACGATGGGGAGATCACGTTGGTGAAGAGGAGCGACGGCGCCGACGGGCGGGACGTGTACGTGATGAAAATGAGCGCGGTGGCGCCCGAGGATTCTGGGTCGTACTTCTGTGAGGCGTCCCAGTGGATTCTGGATCCTGATCGGACGTGGCAGAAGATCGCTCAGAGGACTCTGGACATCGGGAACCTGACAGTCCAACCACTCGGTCAGTCACTAGCTCACAAACCATCCAACTAACCAACCAACCAACTAAACACCTACCAAGCTTACCAACTGACTATATATTTATCTAACCTACTGACTGACTGAATCAAAAAATAGTCACAAGAAGGCTAAATGGTTTGGTTAGCTCATGCGACTTGCTTTCAAACTGTTGTGAAATAGTTAAAATGAGTTTGTTTGCCTGCAGGAGGAATGTATCTTTACTAGTAACAGCAGGTCATTCTCTGCCTTGTAGTAAGGAGTGAGTCCTCAACATTTTGCAATGGTTGCCAAGGGTGTGGTATCCAAGCGACTGGCACTGCAGAGCTTTTGCATATCCTCATCTCTTTCCAAATACAGGCCCTGGCTAATTGATTGTGTGAAGAGCTGGCTGTCTGTTAGTCTAGCTGGCTGGCTGTCCGACTGGCTTGTTTGACTTTGTGGGTGACTGGCTTGCTCTTTAGTTGATTGGCTGGCTGGCTGGCTTAGTTTGACTGATTGGCTGGCTGACTGTTGAGGATTTTGTTAGATTCGAGTGTGTAGATATGGAGGATTAGGTTAGGTAATCTTTCACTTAACCTTACCCCCTGATTGGCTGTCATGTCTGACAAAAGGTTTGGTCGTACGTACCTCATGCTCTGTACCAGGTATTAGCAACGAAGAAATCCCCTCTGTTGTAATAAATTAGCCTAACTGTTGCATAAATAAATATGTGGTTGTTTAAGCTACTATGCTATAGCGAAGGCATAAAGTTGTGCGTCACTTTTAATGTTCAAATGGAGTTCGTTTAGCCCTAGCCAATTCCGTAGCCAGGTTTCAGTTTTTTTTTTTTATGCTGATGAGAAGATGGTCTAAATATATCTGCTGTCTTACCTGTAGTTCACTGATGCCATAATACGTTTCTGTTAGATTAACGTTACAAACTTGGCATGTAGATGAACTTAAATTGTGAGATTGAATGCTTGGGGACTTTATTTTGCACATTCTTATGTTTAGGATTTGTTTAGCCTAATAATAATGAAGCTATTTAAATACGCTTTTAGATTTTATAATATACATAATACATATACAGTATATTGTATTTTTCAGTTGAATACTTATTAGCATCTAAACAAAAGATAATTAATAGAATTAGGTTCAGTTGACTGAACATGTGCTAGTGACCTACAAAAGACCTGCAGAATTGGCAATGCAGTTGCCTAATCTTATAATGGTTGTCATTGAGAGCAAAATGCTGTGTTGCTGTGATTGTCTTTCTTCTCAACCAAACATTAGCTAGACTTTATTAATTGTCTGTCAGCCACAATGGTTTGGGTTATCTCCTGTTGCCTTGAATGAGTAATAGGTTCTTTGTGTGACAGCTCTTTGTCTAAACTGTTTAATAGGCCTATGTGTAGGATCTCCCACAATTGCATAGTATGGCAGAGTTTGCTATAGTCAATAGATTTGATTCACGAGAAGTGGAGTGCTGTGTTAAATGGATGCCATTAGACTACTTAACCAATTGAAGTGTTCCCTGGAGAGTACAGTCTCCCCCCTACCCTGCACCACTGTGCTCTTCTCTTACTTTTAGAAACATGTCTCTCTTTATCTCCATCATTGTGTCCCTCCATTTGGTCACTTATACACTGTTTTACTTACTCCGAGTCTCTGAATCTGTCCTACAGCATCCTCGGTATCATTCAGAACCTCTCGCCATGTAGCTTTCTAATTATACTCTCTTAAGGTTACACACTAAGTCTCCTAAATGCAAAGTCTCTTTCAACCTGAATGTGTAACCTCTCCTCCCCAAATCTCTCTGTAATCTCTCTGTCTTGCTCTCCCCCATCCCAGCCGACTCCCTGTCTGTGAGCTCCAGCCCCAGAGGGGAAGTCACCCTCCAGGCGGGCTCTCCTCTCAGTCTGACCTGCCAGGTCTCAGGGCTGCCCGACGGGGGGCGCTCCGGCCTGCTAGTCCAGTGGATGAAGCGTGGAGCGGCGAGCGGATCCGGCGGCAGCGGTGTGGAGGTGGAGGTGGCTCGCATCGGCCCGAACGGGGTGGTGAGCTGGGGGGACGACCTGAGCCGAGGAGGGGGTGGCTCCATGGAGAAGGAGGCAGATGGGAAGTACTCCCTGAGGCTGTTCTCGGCCCACCCGGCCGACTCGGGCGTGTACCGGTGCGTGGTGAGCGTCTATGCCGGGCAGAGCAACCCCTCACCGTCCAGCCGCGCCACAGTCACCCAGAGGTCAGAGGGTGTCACCGTTAACCTTAAGACTAAAGGTGAGAAATGAGAAAACAACCAGTGAATAAAGTGCGATTAAAAGCCTTAAGCGTTAGAAGTTACTTACTCAACCTTGTGTGTGTGTGTGCGTGCGTGCGTGTGTGTGTTATCCCCTTCCACAGATGTTCTGGTCTCAGCGGTGGCAGCACTCCCCCGAGGGCCTCTCCTAAAGAGGGGCCACACCGTCACCCTCATCTGCAACGTTTCCGTGACAACCACGGGCCCCGCCCAGGTGCAGGTGCTGTGGCTGCAGCGACCCATTCCTGAGCCGCTCATCATCAGGGGAGACAAACAACCGCCCAATCAGGTCCCTGCTGCGGCGGAGGAGGCGGACCCGAGACTGGTGGCGGCGCTGACTTACGATGGCGTGGCACAGATCAACAGCACCGGCAGCGAGGTCAGCGTGGACCGTCTCTCGGCAGGAAGCTACCGGCTGCGGATCCACAGCGCCAGCCTGCCCGACCAGGGGCTGTACGCGTGCCAGGCAGAGGTCTGGGGGCAGGACCCCCACGGAGGGTGGTACAACACAGGGGCAAAGGCCGAGTCATCGGTAGTGAGGGTCTATCTCTACGCCAGACGTGAGTCTTCGCTACCGCTGTGCTTTTTTTATAATCAACTAATCTGTTGACAGGTCAGACGAGATTTAAAAAGCAGTGTGATTTATTTTACACACAAGTGAAAACATACAGTGGCATGGAAGACGTTGTCATGCGAAGGGGTCGACTGTACCATAAGTGAATGCTTCTAGTCAGGGATAGATATAATGACCCTGTCCATATCAGTGCCACCACACTTGGCCTGTCCATCATTTAGCTATACAATTTCCATTGTTGTCAGGCAGGATAGACTTGGCCAGCGATAGCTTTGCTCAATTTCAGTGTCTGTGGTTGGAGTTGATAATCCTGGATCTATTGTTGACAGTAGGAACACAGTAAAGGTAATCCGTCAATGTAGTCCTATTATTGTAAACATAATCACCCAACTTAATCCCCTTTTTCCCTTTCTCTCTCATCCCCCTCTCATTAGCTGAAGACCTACTGCTCATTCCCCTGGTCATCGGCGTGTCCTCCGCCCTATTTGTGGGAATTGTCATAATCGCCACGGTGACCTGTTGCTTCATGAGAAGACTTGCAAAGCAACGTGCTCCAAAGTAGGAGTTTTGACATGCTGCATGTTGAAAATCAAAAAAAAAGTTGTCTGGATTCTTTTGAAGAAATGCCACTTTCTCAAAGACAAACCAGACAGTTAAGAATTTGGACTTTGTCCATGTGACAATGTTGTTTACATAACTTAAGTAGTTTGATATGGACATTATCAAGTATTTTCCACCTGACTGCCAGTGAGTTAGCCTAAAAGGCTAGTTTTCTTCACTTAGTAAGCCATGGTAAAAGTCATTCAATGTCATAGCTAGCCGTAAGGCAACAAATACGGCAAAGCATAATTACATAGTACCCAAATAGAACAGGTACTTAAAGATAATATTTTACTTAACCCAAGGACAATGTTCATCATATTTTCATTTAAGAGTCAGATTGGTCCAAGAAAATTACCAACACAACACCACATCACGTAATACAGGTGATGAAAGGATTGTTTAATATGTTTCCAACCAAACGGTTTCCAAGCATTTAATATGTTTTCTATCTGGTTTTGACATATTTCCATTTAGCTCTTTATAAATGAAAATTTTTGCTGTTCTGTTTTTTTTTATCTTTTTTTTTTCCTCATAACATAAGCTTCACATGAGAAAACAACAACACAGCTTTTATTTTCATTTCAAACACTATTTCATAGTGTGGTTTCAGTTACGTTTCTTTTGATATGATTCCAATGGCAGGCTGTTACCTCATAATCATCTTGTGAAAAAATATATGCAAAGCATGTAATGCTGCTGCTGTCAGTCTTTGAGCCTGCAGGAACAGACAGTATGAGCGGAAACGTCTGTATACATAAGGACATATTATTCCGTTGCCTGACGACAACATGTGAACAGCAGCAGCATTATCACCTTATGGACGTTTTCACCACAAAGACCAAATCCACAACACTAGACCTAAAACATTCCAGCACAGCTATGATGACCCAGCTAAATGCTATTTGCTTAGTTTTAATTTCTAAATACTTGTACACTTTTACATCGAGTTATTGGATGTAGCAATGCACTGAAATGAATCCGATAATGTATGATGTTTCTCCAGAGTGATGGTGCTGTTTTTGACTGTGACAAAGATCTGAAATCCTACTTGAAATGCTGGGATTGTTTTGGAGCACACACATTAGTTTAACATTCGGCAGCAGTTCTTTCCTGTTGTGTTCTAGTAAAGGACTTGGACCACAATGAGCCAAGGGCACTGTAACCCCTACTACGCTTAGTTTCTTTGCTCACATTGCTGTTCTTAAAGAATGCTAGATGAGCCCACCATAGGAGGAATTATTTTTAATTCTTGACTCAAATGTTATATGTGTATGTAATTTTGTAATTTTTTTTATCTTTTAATTCTCAGAAATAGAGATGAAAAAGTATTTCATATTTTCATGCCACTAAAACAGAAATTCTATGGACGTGGTGTTTCTTGTTGTCCTAGATTGAGGTCCCTCAGGGTGCATTGAGTCCTGGGTAATGTGGTCTTATGACCTGACTGCAAATTGCCATTAGGTCTGTGATCACGTGCTAAAACCAAGGTATTGCAATGCCTATTATGATGTCAATGCTTGACCCTGTTGCATAGCTGTCTTATGATCAGATACATCAAGCTCTGGCTGTGTTTGGATGATTAAAAAAAAACACTGAATGTGTTTGTTCTCCTTTCCTTATAACTTTACCTTGACCTTAGTTGGTAAGACTATATAAACAGAAATGCTATCTCGGCAGTCAGCTTTTGTCCTTTTAGTTTTTTGACCTTTTTTTTTTATCATTGCTTCTATGTTTGCATTCCACACACTGCACAAGACTCTCTGTCTGAGGTGGTTGATGTTAAAGAGAGACCGTCTAAATTTGTACCCAACCCTCTATCCGTGATTATTTAATGTTGTTGAACAGGGGATAATAAAAAAAACACTACTGTACAGCGATGTGCGCACTTTTCAGATCAACCATTCAAAGCTGATTTGTCACTTAGCACTGCACGTGATTTCACTTGCGCACACACACGCACATGCGCATGCAACCACGCACGCACAAAGGGCTGTATGACTGTCTTGAATTAAAGTAGAGCGACTACAGTTCACTAGTTCTAAGTACCCGTTTATATTTGCAGTGTTGATTTATCGCTTGCTACCCGTAAGTCACTCGCTGTATTATCAGTGTGTTTTGGCTGCCATTTGTTACTATTTTCCAAGAGGATAATTTTTCAAATAGTTATTTTGGAGTTGTTGCACTAATAGACCGTGCAGGTACAAACTACTTGCATTAGTTGGATGATGTAGTTCCTGAACCGCTGTTATGAGGGTGTTAAGTTCATTTGAGTTGTTTACTTCGAAATTACTATAACTGATATTACAGATGTACACGTTTGTGGTGTAAAGTTTGTTTGTAATATGGTGCTTTGGCAGTGCTGCCATTTCATGAATCAATAAACCACTCTTGATTTACAATGTCGCGGTTGTTGTTGTTATTTGATCACATTTATAGAAACATAATGGCAGATTGGCTGAAAATCTGCATATCCAGCATCTTGCCCAGGATTCACAGACTATTGTGATATTTTCTCTGTGTCGTTTCGCATTATGTTCGTTTATGACGTCTTCATGCGTTATTGGCTGATTGAAGATGGTCAATTACGGCCACTTTCTCATCACTTCAGGATCCTTGAGAAAGGTGAGGATGTTGAAAAAAGAGCTGAATGGTCTGTCACAGCTTTGCATACATCTATCAGAAGAAAACAAATAGTTTGACCGTTACATTTTTTGTATTACCTGGATTGATAATTACACGACATAGTCAAGTTCCTTTACTGTGTAGAACCAACCAATTGTGTTTGTATAACTTATTTGCCTCCGTGGGTCTTCTGGTCCTGTCACTTCCTCCTCTGTGGGTGTGTATAGACAGGGATGCCGGGGTACCGAGCACCCCTGGGTGCTGCCGTAGCGGACGACGCCTCGTCCGACGACGAAGCGGTGGTGCTGCCCACTTTTCTCTCAGACCTGCAAGAGAGGCAATGGCGAGGGCAACAGTTATTGCTGTTGAAGTCCTTTATGGATAGCGCTGTTCAGAGAGAACATGACCTCACGTTCATCCTAGACTGGTTTACTGGAGCACGTGAGTTAAAGCCCTGACACCTGACAACAAAAAGGATCGCCCACTTCACTACTAAGACGGGGGTTGTTTAGATTTGTTAATTCTTAAATTCCTTGACATACGGTACATTGTGTTACAATATACAAGGATTGAATGTTGTAAAACTTAAATCAACTTTTTCTTGTATTCATATATATTTTGAATCAGTGTAAAGTTAATTTCATTTATTGCCATTTTGAGCTCCAAGGGCATTTTCATAACAGGATTTTCAAAGGCCATAACCATGCATGAGTAATTGTTTAGGTGGGACATCAATTTGAATATATATCTAATAGTAGAAATACAAAAATAGTAATGAATAAAATATATATTAGATATTAGAGAGGCTTTATTAGTATTTGTTTAAACGTATTTTTCAACATAATTTGACACACTTTTCAAGTTCTACTCTTAAAATATTCAAAGATAGGTTTTGCACAGGTTATGCTGGGTAAGATGCGACGTAGATTACATTATTAAATCAACTACTTTTTGGCCAAAAGTCTTCATGGTAAAACATTTCCAGCTCTGCAGCAAAGAGATATTTTCTATCTCTCTTGCATCAGAAGTCATGTCTCATGATCTTTATAAATGGCCATGCTGTATTCTATATGATGCACGGGAGACAATTTTAGTGTGAATTGGTCATGAATGGGCCCTTTTTTGTGCTTAATTTGCATATTCCAACCCTCTGTTTGGACTGCAAATTGTTTATTCTTTTGCATACTGTGATCACTGCTGTCTCTGTATCTGCTTGGTTTTTTACTCTTATAAAAGAAGGTAGGTCACATGTATAGGGATTAGTACGCTACAAGAGAACCGATACTGTGGGATCTATCCAGTACGAATAAGGAAAATGCCTTCAGTATTCATTCAGGCCCTTACTATTACTAACCAGATCCAACTACACCCAATCAGGGATATGGACATAGTGTAATTTACAACCATAGTGTAATAAACCCAGTGCAACAGAATAACGTTTTTTCTTTTCTTTTCTAGTTTGCCCAAGTTCTGGCTATCTTATGTTCACTGCTGTAGGAGACTATGTCTGTTATTCACAACTGATCACAAATCAACCAACTAAATCAAGACAAGAAGGCAAATCAACTTGAATACAAACGTTGCTAACAATTATGTTTATTTCCAAGACGAGTCTTTGCAGCTGTTGCAGGAGGAGCAGAAAGAGTTTGAGGGTACTTCACAAAGGATTGATGAGCTAGACAGGAGATTGGTTTCTTCCCTTTGTGACACCGACGTCTGCATAAAACGTCTCTATGTGCTCTTTCAAAAGCTCTATGATAGTGAAGCCAAAAAGCCAAAGAAGGAGGAGGCTGGTAAGTCAGAGTATTAAATCTATCCATCCATCCATCCATCCATCCATCCATTTGTCCGTCCAACTGTCTGTCCCTCCCTCCTTCTCGCTCCTTCCCTCCTTTTCTCTCCTTCACTCACACTCTCCCTCTCCCTTTGTGAGGGAAAATTCATCTAATGAGCAATTGCATTAGCTCATACTGCTATATCAACTTTAATTAACTTATAGAAGTTAGGCTGGCTTTTATTTTGAGATTCACGTTCACAATTAACATGTGTTCATGGTGCCACAAGTGTGTATTTTGGCTTATATTTATACATTTTTTAAAACAATGGGTTTAGTGCCCGCGGCATCGAACAAGGGTGAGATATGGAAGTGGTGGATGGAGCGGAAGATGGACGCCCGCATCTTGAAACGCATCAAGGAGTTACAACCGCCCCTGGTAGTTGGCATGCTGGCAGACGTTAACGTGGCCAACAAGTCTGCGACTAACCTCTCCTTCATGCTGGGAGACATGACAAAGTCTATGGACCTCAACAAAGGTTTTCAACACACCTTTTATCTAATTTAATAATTGTTTTTGTTTTGTGGTTGTTTTGTGGGAGGATTTTTTTTCTCAAAATAATAGTCAGGTCTGTGAGACATAGTTCTTAAAGTTTTTTTTTAAATTTAGATTATGTCTATCTAGATGTATAATTTAATCTAACACATGTGGAGCTTTTAGATATTTGCTAAAGCATATAATGATTTATATAAGGTATTTATATTAATTTAATAATAATATTTTTTTCATGTATAATCATGTTTTTTCTCTCTCTGAAGCAATGAACTTAGCAATAAAGTATGTCCAGGTTGGCCTTCAGAATTTGAGCCAAGCCTTACAAGAACGCACTGTTGAGGCCAAAAAACACTTGTCCCTGGTGGAGGACCTCAAGTCCAAGGACTGCCGCGCTGAGCTGGCAGAAACAAAGATCCAGCTCCAAGACAGCAAAAAAAGGATCACTAAGCTAGAGTTGGACATGGAGTTTTCCCAGGAAAAGATGAACAGCCTTCTGGGCCAAATTGAAGCAATGACTGAGGCTCAAAAATATCATAGACCTTCACAACCTCCGCCCAATTTGAAGCCAATTTTATTGCCTAGGGTAGAAGAGAAAATTCATATTGACCAACCTGCTAGTCAACCATCAACAGAAATCGATCTACTCCAACTACCTCAGAGGAAGACTAATATGGAAAAGGTAGAGTCTTCCAAAAAAACCATAAAGGGCCCTAAAAAAGCTGTTCACCCTGGTGACCCTGGAATTGATCCTGAAGCTGACCCTGAAGCGGACCCCAAAGCCGACCTCAAAGCCGACTCCAAAGCCGACCCCAAAGCCGACCCCAAAGCTGACCGCAAAGCTGACCGCAAAGCCCGCAAAACCGACCCCAAAGCAGACCCCATAGCGGACCCCATAGCTGACCCCATAGCTGACCCCATAGCTGACCCCAAAGCCGACCCCAAAGCCGACTCCAAAGCCGACCGCAAAGCTGACCCCAAAGCCGACCGCAAAGCCGACCGCAAAGCCCGCAAAGCTGACCCGAAAGCAGACCCCATAGCGGACCCCATAGCTGACCCCATAGCTGACCCCATAGCTGACCCCAAAGCCGACTCCAAAGCCGACCCCAAAGCCGACCCCAAAGCCGACCGCAAAGCCCGCAAAGCTGACCCGAAAGCCGACCCCAAAGCCGACCCCAAAGCCGACCCCAAAGCCGCCTCCAAAGCCGTCTCCAAAGCCGACTTCAAAGCCGACCCCAAAGCCGACCCCGAAGCTGACCCCGAAGCGGACCCCAAAGCCGACCCCAAAGCCGACCGCAAAGCTGACCCCAAAGCTGACCCCAAATCAAACCGCAAAGCCCACTCCAAAGCCCACTCCAAAGCTGACAGCAAAGCCGACTCCAAAGCTGACCCCAAATTTGGCCTTGAGGGGGACCCAGAAAATGACCCCGAAGAAGACCCTGAAGAAGACCCTGAAGAAGACCCTGAAGATCACCCCGAAGAAGACCCTGAAGCTGACCTTGAATATAACCTTGAAAATTACCCTGACGACAAAATTCATGTTGACCAACATGCTAGCAAACCATCAACAGAAATTGATCTACTCCAACTACCTCAGAGGAAGACTAATAAGGAAAAGGCAGAGTCTACCAAAAAAAACATAATGGGCCCTAAAAAAGCTGTTCACCCAGGTGACCCTGGAATTGATCTTGAAGCAGACCCCAAATCGGACCCCAAAGCGGACTCCAAAGCGGACTCCAAAGCTGACCGCAAAGCCGACTCCAAAGCTGACCCCAAATTTGGCTCCGATGAGGACTCAGAAAATGACCCGGAAAATGACTCCGAAGAAGACCATGAAGAAGACACTGAAGAAGACTCTGAAGAAGACTCTGAAGAAGACTCTGAAGATGACCTTGAAGATGACCTTGAAGATGACCCTGAAGATGACCCTGAAGATCACCATGAAGATGCCCTTGAAGATGACCCGCCAGACGCAACGGAAGAGCTAGAGAGTGAACACCTAGACCCGCTGGATGAATTCGGGGGATTTGCGTTGAACATAATAGAAAAGTGTTTAACACAAGAGTACGAGGCCGGGAGGGACAGGGCCGCTGATATCAAAAAGGTGTACCGTCTCCTCCAGGGAAAACTCACTCAGTTGTGTGGGAGCCTGGTCAATCAGTTCCAGGGTGAGATGACTGACATCCTCACTGACCTTCCTCCGCCGGTCGACCTTCGACGCAACTTGAAAAACGAGGACACCCGCCGGATGTCGCCGGGAGACATGCTGAAGGAGGTCAGTGATGATGTGGAGATGGACAAATGGAGGCTGAACGACGACGAAGAGTGGCTCCAGGAAGAAAAGAAGCCGCAGGACGGAACCAGGCGCCACACCAACTCTCCGCTCCCCGACAAAGTCAGAGGCACCAATGACATGAGCAATAAACCCTGGGGAGTGTTCCCGCAGAGAGAGGTGACGCAGGAGAGAGCGGTGAGGCAGGAGAGAGAGGTGACGCAAGAGAGAGCGGTGAGGCAGGAGAGAGAGGTGACGCAGGAGAGAGCGGTGACGCGGGAGAGAGCGGTGACACGGGAACGAACGGTGACGCGGGGGAGAGCGGTGTCGCGGGACAGAGAGGTGACGCGGGGGAGAGCGGTGATGCGGGGACGAGCGTTGACGCAGGAGAGAGCGGTGGAGATCACGGACATAACAGCCGAAGAGATGTTGAAACCGGTCGAGGTGGTGGCTTGCGTCACCTCCTTGGCCATTGAGCGCAAGCGGTTCCCCGAGACCTCGGAGAAGATGAAGATGAAGATAAAGACGGAGATGCAGACGGAGAGCTCTGCGGACGAGCACGAGAGAAGCCCGAGACGCCCCAGCCTGACGCAAAAAACCCAGCGCGCCGTCATCGACGACGACATCAAATTGGTCTCTGTGCCGGACAACTCCAGAGCGTGCAGCGGGGAGCCGATGGAGGACGAATGGAACCCGCTGCTGGAGACAAAAGGGAGGAGGGACGTTGTTTTCGTGCTGGATGCGGAGCTGCAGAGGATCAACCTCACGCTGCTACACAAGGCCGCGGTCAACGGACACATCTCGCTTGAGCTGTATAACCTGACCAAGGATATGATCATCCAAACTCTTTGCAGCATCGAGATGAGGCTGGTCTATTTGTTTCAGGGGTTTATCAAACATAAGGCAATGCAGGACGTCAGGTAGATTTATAATTCGTTTTTTTGTAAAACTGTGATTCAATCCACCACACAAACAACACTTAAATAATTTTCGTTTTGGAAATAGGCCATTTTTTTAATTGGAGGTGCTTGGTTGCTGAGTGTGGTGATTAAAGAATTCTGTTATTTTAATTACTTGAGAAAATAAAGTTCCACTTCTTATATATATATATATATATACATATATACATTTATATATATATATATATATATATATATATATTGGTCTGAATAGAATAAATATAATGCTTCAATATAACTTGATGTGATATTATGACCCCAAACATCACAAGAAATGGAACTTGCACCAACAGAAAGCAGCTGAATTCCAGGATGCTGTTGGCCCGGGACATGAGAGACGGAAAGACGATAAAGAATATATATTTCACGTTACAAAGACTGGAAAGCTACCAGTCCAGGGTACTAACAAAGCGGTCTGCTGAGAGGGCCACGATAGTCCTAGCCAGGACCACGTGTATGGCACGCATGAAATCCCTCTTCAGTCAGGTTAGAGCGAGTCTGTTGCAGTATTAAAATGAGCAGTGATGAAATAACTAATAGTATTGTATATCTATAGTATAAGTATAGTAAATATGGTTTTGGCCTTTGGCAGTGTGTTCAATGTCATGTTTGTTACACGCAATATGTCTTTTTTTTTTTTTTTTGCGATGACAGCTTTGTGCGTATTTCCCCACAGCTGAACGTTCAATACAACGTGCAACTGGCGGCGCCCCTCAGATGCACGAGTCAAGGTGGGCTTCAACCCATGCTCAAAGTAATCCCCAGAAAGCTTCAGTGGTCACTGACGCCCAACTACAGCTCTGGCCCGAAAACCGCTCCTTGCTCTCAACTGTCGTCACGGTGTCGACCCCCATCCCAGCTTATTCCGCTACCTTTGTCGTTACATGGGAAGCCATCTCACTCTCTTTTACGGGTGGCAAAGCCGTCTCAATTATGGAAGAACAGGTACAAACAGTTTCAGTATAAGATTTAAGTAGTATTTTAATTACCATATAGATAACAGTACAGTTTAAGTGATCTTCAGTTTGAGTATCTTCAGATGTGATAATATATCAAACATTTCAAGCATATTACTAATAGCCTTCAGCTTTTGTATCGTTATTTCTAATACACAGTTCTCGTTAAAACAAAACAAATAATTACTGTAAAGGTACAGAGTACAGTTTTTGCTTATTTTTACTTCTCCAGATCTACCTGACAGATATAACTGGACAAATTCTGCAACACATTTTGTCCACCGCTTAATAAATATACAATATCCTACAAACGATACATAATTAAATCTCCTCCTGTATCAGTTATAGTGATAGAACGGTGTTAAACCATCTGTTACCTCTACGCTCTGGTTATCTAGAGTTAACTCAACTTCCTGTATTATGACCTCATAGAAATTTAGTTTATGGTCAGACACCAATCCTGTGGCAGACCGATGATACAGAAAGGTGCATATCAGCGCCCCAGAAAACACCCCCTCGCAGCCCCCAACTGTGTCGGATTCCCCGGCTGCTGGAGCTAGATGTGAACCAGAAAAGATGTCATGCACTGCATTCACTGCAGACCAAGTGAGGTTATGGCACCCAACAAAATCATTATTCTCTGGGAGTTTTAAAGATCACTAAATGTGTTGAAGGAAACTCACCAAACACCCATTAAAACCTAACCTGAAGTTCATGAAAGTCATATGATTTATGCATTCAACAACGATTTCACAAGCCTTAAGATGAGATGTAGATGATTCCCTGAACCTTTTTGTTCTATTCGTTGTCAGGATGCACAGGATGCTTGATCAGATGTACAGAAGAACAGATTATGTTGAGAAACCTTTGCAGTGAACCACTGCCTGTCAATAAACTGCACTTTAACCAGATCTACTGTGGTGTGTCTTGGTTATCACTGCTCATAATGCTCCTCAAACAATCGCTGTTTTTATTAAGGCCATACTACGGAACACATTTTATTTATCCTTTACACATATTTACAATACTATTTCATAGCGGACAGGACAAAAATCCTATCTTCATTTTTAAAATAGTCGATTTTCATTTACATGACATGAGAAAAGAAGCTTAGCACCAGAATTAAATAAAAACTAAAATCCCACAACACGGATAAAGACAGGGCTAATGCCTTGATAAACACATAATGGGTGACGGGGTCCATATTGCTTGCAGTCGAATAGCATTCAAAAGTCCTATCCAAGGCTATATTAAATCTTTCATCCATTCATTCATTTATTTCTCCTCCTTTTCTTTCTTTTTAGAGAACAGGCTCCTGTACTCTTTTTAAACCAGAGAGAGAAGGAAAAAAAAGCATGTTTGGATTTTGATCCCTGAGTGCAAAGTGGATTTGTCTCTTTGGATTCAGTTCGTCAAAGCTCTTCAGTTTCTCATCCTTCCAGTTTATTTTTCTCCTCCATCCCTCCATCCCTCCATCCCTCCCTCTGTGAAGCAGTGCAGCTGACAGAGCTTTATTTTTGGTAACTGCAGGTCCAAGAGCGAGGGGTCACCAGCTCCCAGAAACCATTCTGTTTGGGGTTTAAAAAATACATACCATAAAGTGATTAAAAATGTAATCATCTGCATTGCATACAGTGACACTCCTGCTTGCGACATGTCATCCGTATGGAGATCTAGATTACAGTAATCCCATTTACTTTACGCAATTTTTCCTTTAACTTGGGATGTTACGGTATCATCCAGTAATTGCGTGCAGAGATCTATTTTGGGGGGGGGGGGGGGGGGTTGTACTTAATTGCTAATGTTTACACCACCGTGTGAGTGTGCTCTAGGAGTCTTAGCTGGGCTCTGCTTGGACACGGCGCTCGGTGGTTGCGCTAGCAAATAAAGGATGTCAAACCCCTTCTCCGCCCATCTGTCATGTTAGTCCAAGTGCTCTACGGCTGGAGCTTTACTGTATGCTTTGGATGAGAGGAAGACGAAGAGGAGGAGGAGGAGGAGGAGGAGGAGGAGGAGGAGGAGGAGGAGGAGGAGGATGAGGAGGAGGAGGGGCCAAGGTAATCCCTGACAGAATCTGACCCACACTTTATGAAGAATCTAGCATACAACCATACTTCACACATTGCTACCCTGCACTGCTTGTGTGAGAGTTGGTGTGTGTGTGTGTGTGTGTGTGTGTGTGTGTGTGTGTTTTGTTTGTTCTGTGCAAGATGCATGCCCGTTTATAGAAGTGTCACTGTGTGTACTTATCCCTACTGAAAATCTGTGGGCGAGCATATGTGATTGACTTTGAGTATGAGTATGCGTGGGTGTGTGTGTATCAAAGCTGGTGTGAGCCAGTGGGTGTGGACAAGGGAAGCACACTTGTGGAGGGATAATGAAGTATAGAAAGAGTCCTCCTTCGGGGTATTATTTGTTCAACAGGCAGATTAATCTGTATGGCTACTGATGTTTGTGACGTACAACACTATCCAGACTGGTGGGAAGTGCCTGGCCTAACACTGCTGCACACGGGCATTGCAACTGCATCCATCTATCTATCCTGACTGAACTGACAGCGTCCTACTGGTACACCTTGAAGGCATTAAGGCGTACACTTCAGGTCAAAATACCAGCAAGAGCCATAAGGCGATACCAACAACCAAAAGAGCATGGAGTTTTGGCCATCTCTGCCTATCTGCATTAATATGACATTGGAAGTACATGGATAGGCCTTTATAAGGGTAACGATCAGCTACAAGGGCCTACTCTGGCCATAAGTACCCACCCCGCTATAATGGCAGTGTATCTAGATGTACTCAGCCCCTATGCCAGAGCTGTGTATTGGTTCTTACCCCTGTACGAGGGCAGCGAATCTGTGCGTACCACTCCTGGCAGTAGAGGCACACCTGGATCCCTTGGCCCATGAACAGGCAGGTCCACATGATGATGTTGTAGACGGGACTCTTTCGCTTGTCGTTCATCGTGAAGTTGAACAGCACTGGAGCAGGACGAGAAAGAGAACAAGAGGGGTGTACAGAGAGAGAAAAATAAAGAGAGGGAGAGAGGGGGATTGGAGGGACAGGGAGAGAAAGAGAGACACAAAGAGAGAAGGGAAGACAGTGGGAGAGAGAGATATGGAGGTATTTAAAAAAAAAAGAGCGAAAACAGATGGGACAGTCAGAGCAAACAGAGCGGACACTAACCATATGAACAAACAAACACTTTGTCAGATGACTATGATTGTCCAAACCAGGGGGGGAAACACCAAGCCAACAAATACGCAATAATATTTATACTATATTTATTTATACAATATAGATAATAAGCTAGGCCATATATTTCCCTGTACAGCATTCTTTCAAGCATACTGACAGTACACGCATTTAATAGTCAATCAATCTCTTATAATGGAAACGCTCACACACATCATCAAATTCCCTCAGGGTTCTGTGATGCCTGCTGATTTTAATTGTGTCTCATATTGACTTGGGTATTGCAAAGAGGAGTATCAGTGATGCTGCTGGGTACACTGTTCTTGTTGATTTTAGGCGTGAGCCCATTCATACTGTTTTAAAAATGAACAGAATTGGATGTACATGGATGACTACCCCTTATTTCCCAATAAAAAAAAGCTTCAACAAAGTAAAATTCCTTTATAAAACTTTTTTAAATTTTTTTATCTGGATGTATGTTATTTTTGTCCACTAACCTCCGAACACGGCAAAGAGACAGAACATGACCGGGTAGAAGAAGCCGAATCCCATGGTGAAGGCGTACTCGTGAACCACAGCGGAGACTATGAACACAGACAGCATGGCAGCTGTGCGGAACTTCCTATTGGAAAGCTGCAAGGGAGGTCAAAGGGCACTGATGTCACAAGTTGGGATCAGGGCAGTTGAGAAAATTCTAGAATTGGAATTAGTCTCGTCTGTTAGAGTTAAGTAAAAAATCTCAGTTTGTTTATTTTTTATTTATGGGATAAGCTTTTCTGCCATACCAAGAACACAGCTGCTTAATTTCCCTCTAACTCTCTTTCACATATTCTCTCTCTCTCTCTCTCTCTCTCTCTCTCTCTCTCTCTCTCTCTCTCTCTCTCTCTCTCTCTCTCTCTCTCTCTCTCTCTCTCTCTCTCTCTCTCTCTCTCTCTCTCTCTCTCTCTCTATCTCTCTCGTGAATAACCATACATTGGTGAAACAGTGCGTTTACCCATAGGAAGTCTCTGTATCCATAGTAATAGAGCCAGTCGTGGACCACCACGTTCCATGTACGGTAGTAGTTAGCAAAGGAAGTGGAGTTCCACCAGTCCTGTGTATATCAGAGAACATGTACCATTACCTACCATCAAATTACTGTATGATACATAATGAGTTAGGTGCAAACGAGACACAAACTGTACTTCAAACTGTTGCAAAGTATTTGTTAAATGCTTGAAGATTAGTTTAAATGAATTACGCAAGGACAGCTTGAAGTATGGTGACATCAAAAAGGTCAAACCAGTATTGTCTATATTACATTTCGACCATGCTCTGTCAAAAGCGGGTATCGTACCACAGTCTGTAAAAACGGTCAATGGTACCTTGTAGAACATCCTGTCAGCGAATTGCAGCATCTCAGCAAAGGCGTTCAGCCAACAGTGGAGAAAAGCAAAGAAGGCCAGCAGGAGGAGCAGCATGCCTGGGAGAGGGAGAGACCAGAGTTAGGGACGAAGAGAACGATAGGGAGAGAAACAGAAGAGGGGTGGGGGGGATCATAATAAAACAAATAGGGGAACAGAGATAGATAGAGAGAAAGACAGAGAGGTAGACAGAGATAGTGATTGAGAGAGAGAGAGCGAGAGAGAGAGAGAGAGAGAGAGAGAGAGAGAGAGAGAAAGCCAATAAGAGATAAAGAGAGGAACGTAATAGAAGTTTGAATGAGAGACATTTACCCTATCAGTACTACAGCACTAACTACTGTACTATCTTTATTCTGAGTAAAACATACACATGACTTAACAGTATCAGTGTTTTGTTTTGTTTATCTTATGACTGGCTGAAAAACAACCAGGATCCATTCTGTACTGTCACTCAAACTAAAACGTGGAGAAAATTTAACAAACCAAAAAACCAAGATTTTTTTAGTTTTTATCAATGACAATAGATTTGATAGACTTTCTTTAGAAATATGCTGTGATTTTGTACTGCGTGTGTGTGAGTGTGTGTGTGTGTGTGTGTGTGTGTGTTACAGTCTCCACCTGGCAGTGTGGAATGGAACACGGTCAGGACCAGAGTACGGGTGCTGAATGGTTGGATGTCCTGGTTCCGGAATGCGGGCACGCAGAGTCGCACCAGGATGAAGTATCCGTAGAACAGACAGCCCAGAATCTGCAGCGGAGGAACGGGTACAGAAAAGTACTTTAATGTCCGTTTATGATTAGGGAAAACACACAATCCCTAACATAATTGCTTTTACTAGTAATGGTAGGACATATCCTCCACAGAAACGAAAAGGTTGGGAGTCACTTTCCCTTTATAGATCATCACCAATTGCAGCTAGCTAATCTTTTACTTTGGATGGAAAAGGAATATTGACAAAACTCAGTAAACGTCTCGAAACAAGTCAGAGGTCAGTCAAGAGGTTACTACAGTCTGTTCTTTATTTACTGCAAGAGAATCAGCAACAAGCCATCTCCAATAGGCCAATGACCTACAGTAACATAAACCTTTGCTCAATAATAAACGTGCGCTACTCAGAAATGCATTGTATCCGTTGCATATCACTTATCTTTAAAAGATCTAGGTTATATCATGTGTATAATATTTAATTGATCGTCGTACCATGCCAAATGTCTTGCCAACATAGTTCCATCTGATGTGGGGATCCCTATAAAGTTAAGAAAGAACAGAATTTATTTATAACAAATTAAAATGCAACTTGCTCTCATACCAGTGGTAAAATTTGGATTTTTGTTGTAATCCACTGTTTGTTTTTATTAGGATAAGTGATCCTTTGCAATGTTCTTGTTATGTAACCATTTTCTACTCTAATAATAGTTACATAATGTTGGCTAGATAGTGTGCAGTAAGCCTCCTACCTCGGATAATTCTCTCTGTAGATGAGGGTGGGAGCAAACAGGAAGTAGAGGTAGCTGTATAACGAAGGAAACCTGACAGCCTCTCCTGTCACCAATAAATAAAACATTGCATCATTGCTTTGTTGCTATAGTTACTTGCAGATTTAAAAAAGATTAGGGTCTGTCATAGTTAAAAAAGCCCAGCTTTGGTTAGATTAACTGTTTACTTTATTTGTATTTATTTTAGCAAAAGAGCGTTACAAGGAACGTCAGGGACAAGCTATAAAGAAAAGCAAAACGTGTAGAAATTTGTTGAGTTTGTCTCTATCTATATTAAGACTACCTGAAATGACAATACTGTGTTGCTGCATTACTTAACATGAGTCTACACACTCTGTCAAAGTGAGTAATGGTAGGGCACAAGCAGGGAAGCAAAAATACAATTACCTTCTTTGGGTTTGTTGTTGATGACAACTGGAACTGTTTCGCGAATAAAAGAATAGCTTTTCATCACAAAGCGGATCTGATGAAGAAACAAATATTTTTTTTTATATATATATATTATATATATATATATATATATATATATATATATATATATATATATATATATATATATATATATATATATATATATATATATAGCATGCCAGACACATGGGAAGAATTGATTCCTGCGGTAAATGACAATTGACCAGTTAGATCTGGAGAATAACAAGGTGTTAATAATTTATAATTAATTTCTATGTTCTGTTATGGCTGCATTGATTAAATGTTTCTTGTAGATTTGACTGAGTTTGCGTGGTTGCATAAGGTGCGAGTCCAATTGGACTCATCACACCTCTTGCTTAGCTTCACTTATCACAAAGTCAGTGGACCATTAGCGTTTATGACTCAGGTAGTCACTAGCTGAGCCAATGTTATCATCTCACCACAGCTACTTGTTTGATTTATCTGTTCAGTGAGAACTAAGGGGTTGGCGAAAGCCTTGTAGCAGATATGATATATACCATCATATCTCAAGGTTAGCTTGCTGGGAGGTGAATTCCCTCAAAGCAGTGGGTGTCTTGGCTTAAATGTACTGTGTGTTCATTACAGTTTCATTGACCACCGTCACTTTTTCTGCTTTAATGCAGTTCCTTCCATTAAAATCCCTAAATTTTATTCTATTCTATTCCATTCTATTTCATTTCAATTTGAACTCAAATGTTATCTTTAATGGTCTTCTTTATTTTCCTGCAATTTCTTTTTATTATGTTATTTATTTATCAGGTAGCTATCATGCAGGAGGGCAGGTATCCAGCCTTTGTATCCTACCTGCTCCAAGGTGACGATGAAACGTGATGCCGGAGGCAGCTGGTAGTGGACCACCACATAGATGGGGAGCACCCCCAGCACACAGCTCTGCAAGGTGGCCAGGACCAAGCCCGTGCCCAGGGACAGAGCCATCTTGCTGGGGAACGTGTGGTAGTAGGCTCCCCAGAGCTCCAGCACTCGGTGGGTTACCACCAGGGTGTAGCCGAACATCAGCAGCCAGGCCCATATGACGGTGTCAAGCTTCCCAAAGGCATAGAAGAGCAGGTCGAACTCCAGCACCAGCCTAAAGAGGTGAAGGAGATGGCAATAAAATAAAATTGTATTACATTGACATTTACAGACTTTTTATATTCGATTGAAAGAATGGCAATCACATTCAATTGAGCCTTCTCACAAACGGTTCATGGCTAGAATGCTCATATGATATTCCAGTGCACTATATCTTTATTTGTTTCAAAGTAACCTTTAAAAACAATGTTTGATATATGCTTAGTGTCTCCAGGGGAAATTTAAACCCTAAAACTGAACTTTACAGAAATAACCACTGAGCCACCCAGGGCCTAATGTCTCAATAATAACTCTGTCGCCCCTGGCAACAGCAGCATCTCTCCGAAGACAGGGATTGCTTTATCTATCTTTAGCCAGACAGACAGGGAGGAAGAAAGGAGGGTTTGGGAGCGAGAGATAAAGAGAGAGAGAGAGAGCGAGAGAGAGAGAGAGAGAGCGAGAGAAAGAGAGAGAAAGAGAGAGAAAGAGAGAGAGAGATCGGTAGAAAGAGAGAGGGAGACAGCACAGGAGCTTGAACATGTAAGTAATAAGGTTTAGTTGGAGGAGAGAAGATAAGAAGAGAGTCTAAACTTCTTTTTTTTGGAAGCTGAAGGTAATGAAACTGTCAATCAGTTGTGTTCGACCGCTTGGCACAGGCAGCTCATGACACACCTGCTAATCGATGATATAGGTGCACCCCACACAGGCTTACGCTGATCGATGGTCTACACAAGCCTTAGGGTGCTATTTAGTTCACTTTCCCACACACGCACACACACACACACACACACACACACACACACACACACACACACACACACACACACACACACACACACACACACACACACACACACACACACAGTCTCCTTATCTATGTCTATCTTTGTCATGCAAAGATTTAGTGTAATTGATGATATGCAAATGCAACACCTGCTTATGAGCTATTCCCTGCACTCTCTCACATATTTACCGTATCGATCTCACTATCTTTCTTTCTCGCTCTCTCTATCTCTATCTCTCTCTCTCTCTCTCTCTCTCTCTTTCTCTCACACTCTCTCTTTCACATGCACACACATACACACACACATACACGCATAAAAAGACACACACATACCTGCCCTGGTCGATGAAGTCCACAGCCAAGGTGCTGAGGAAGAAAAGGACCAGCACAGCTATGAACATGTGGTAGATGGTTCGGATGTGGCTGATCTCAAAGAGTTCACTGGAAAAAGACATGAGGTGTAAACGGAGTCATATTCAATTCATTATACTGGGTCTTTCATGTGCAGGTGACCAGAAAATATATCAGCATCAATCAAAGAATAATTCACTTCCACATACAATGTCAACATGACACCTCTAAACTGGACGTGCTTAATCACGAGCGAGGAGATATACTGTATATATAGTATAGAAGGGCAATCTGTGGGATTTGTACAGCTGTTATTAGATGTTTAAACCGCAGTTGATCAACTGGATTACTTTTATATAAAGATTACTTTTAGTTTTAAAACAGATTATCCAATATTATATAAAGAGTGCACTTGACTCAACATTAGATTGATCAATGTCTCACACACGCTTGCGAAACCCTCTAATTACAGAACTGTGACATTTACTCTACTTACTCCAGAAGTGATGCTCTGGCCATAAACAGTTTCCCATCCTCCATTCTATGGGCTCTGAAATAAATAAAAAAATGATAGTAATAACAGGTCAGTCTTGAACACTTGAGCTAACCATCCATAGCCCCATCGGCCCAAAGTCTTATGGTCTAATCTGGAAACCTATTAGATGGTAATGGGAATGGGGATTCTCACAGAGTCTTTAACGGGTCGAATGGATCGATGGCGCTGACAGGCGTCTAGCTGTGCGAGAGCGTGCTGACCTGGAGGTGTGGTTGTTAGTGGTCTTTTTGACAGGCTCCGCTGTGGTGGTTGTGACCGTGTTGTTCCGGTGGTGTGTGAAGGCGGGCTGGACTGACTCTGTCAGAGCCTTGTCCAAGATGTCACTCAGCTGATCCTGAACCTGCTCCAAAACCTCCACCTTCAATTTCTACACAGACAAATAGGCAAAGAAACACCCCGATTTGTGTATTAAGTATTACAATTGGCAGAGAGTGATTGTTGTAATACTGAACGTATGAAACGTGTGTATAGATTGTTTCTTTTATTTCTTTTTTAATAGAAAGATGATAAATTAATGTTCTTACTTGTACATGTTTCTTCCATTGTCTCAAATCCTCTGCCTGCACATCTGTATGGTTGTCACCTTTACAAAGACACACAAATACTGTTTGTTTTACATCCCATACATATTTTTATGTTCTTGAATCATCATATCATTGAATTAATCATTTATCATAATAATAATCATCATCCTCATAACATATATAACACGTGATCACCAAAGCGCATAAGTAATATGATATAAGCTTTAACACAACTTTTAATCACACCTAAAATGTATTCATAATTGACATTATTTTCACTTTCTATGATTAAATTGTTTCCTTGCCCTGTTTGTAGACTCACTGCGGCTGTAGATCTCGTCAGACTCGACGGTCTCCTTGTTCTTGTTGTTCCTGTGCACGAGGCCATTGGGTGTCTCCGCGGTTGCCATGGTAACCACTCGGCGCGCCACCCGCCCACCCCAGTAGTACACAGTCAGTCAGAAAAACGTAGTGCTGTTATACTAAGCACCTATCCTACGATGGCTGGATGCTTGGTCTGGATGGCTGGATGGTTTCTCTGGATC
The DNA here is from genome assembly GCA_026901105.3 of Galaxias olidus. Classification (NCBI taxonomy): domain Eukaryota; kingdom Metazoa; phylum Chordata; class Actinopteri; order Galaxiiformes; family Galaxiidae; genus Galaxias; species Galaxias olidus. The sequence goes on from JAPMUY010006517.1 coordinate 234,777, forward strand.
CTACAGATACCTGGGTGAGATAGAGCAGAATAGGCTTAATCCAGTGAGCGAATCAGGGAGGGTCTCCAGACCTCCTGAATAAGATGCAACCTGAGTGTCACTGTATACCTTTTTGACACTAGTTTTGACCCTTCAACCGCTAGGCTATACCCATCGGAAAACAAAATCCAAAAAGGAGATCTCGTTAGTATCTCATTTATTTCTCCTGAGACATTAAGACATGTAATTTTCTCTGGATTGTGCATTAGCATAATATTTCTGTTCACTTCAGTTTAAGAAAGGAAGAATAGACGGCTTCTTAAAGGACTAGCAGGGGTTCCTCATTAAAATAAGAAAAACATCTATTTGAGTATTATTCAACCAGTCCAAAATTATTTAAATTAAATTATTTATTAAATTAAATACACTCTAATAATAAATAAGATAAAATAATAAAAGCCATTTTTCAGTGCTTTTGGTCAATACTTAACCGTATATTGTGCAAGCAATATTAAAGTAGCAGAGCGGGTAAGGGCATTCGGAATAAAGTACAGTAAGTGCGGGTGTATAAAATGTTAAAATGTGTAGTCTTTATGACCAGGATTACAGTTATTAACTGTTAGAAAAATAAAAGTCCCAAGTGGACTTCGTCCTGTTGAACTACCTGTAAACATAAACAACACGAGCCTCTTTAAAATAAAAACCTTATCATTTTAAATGAGAAACGATGCATCGTTTAACCCTTAACCCTTAAAATAAGAAAAACATCTATTTGAGTATTCAACCAGTCCAAAATTATTTAACTGCAGGGCCATAATTACGATGAACACCAGGACATAAATTTAAGGTATTCAAATTGGAAAAAGCACACATTATTTAAGGGTCATGAATAGGAAAAAGGTTAGGATCTTATCGATTACACAGATTAGAGTTAGGCACTGGAGTAGCTTTTACTCCAACAGAGCCTATAACATGGAGTGCACTACACCGTATTCTAAACGTAGAGACGTAAACTGAACTGAACTGAACTGCAGTAACCTTGGGGGTTTCTCCAGGGCACTGTCCGTGGGGGTGGGTTATGCTATACAATGTAAACAAAACGGTAAACTTTGCATTCTTAGTCCCCTTCCGAAGTTCACACTGCGCTAATAAGAGAGAGAGAGAGAGAGAGAGAGAGAGAGAGAGAGAGAGAGAGAGAGAGAGAGAGAGAGTTTGTAAATCAGTTTCCCTTACTACTACAGACACAACGAATTTACCATATCGGCATTATTTTGATGTTGCTCTGCAATATTGGCTTTGGCGTAATAGGTGTTCCTCTGTCATGCCAATAAAGTGCACTCGACTTGACCTGAGATAAAGAGATTGACATGACCGAAAGTGGCCGCATTTTCCCTTATCCAGTGTTTTGGCTCACTGCATGCTGTTTTGTCTTCAAAAACATTATTCTGATTAAACCAGTTCATCTTTATCTGATCTGAGAAACAAGATGATAATGAAAATGACGAAAAACACGTGTTCTACTGATTAAATCACCGAAAGGGCAAACATGACCGGAGACTAAGTAGGCTAAAGGTTTGTTTATCTTCAATGTTTTCTTTAGACCACTGGATTTTGACGTCATTATTGTACAAAATTGCAGGGAACTTTTGTTTTCACAAATAATCGAGAAGGGGAGGTTTCCACTTGTGGTAGAAAAACACAGTTCGTGTTAATGAAAGTATGATGTTCCAGTCACGTTAAGATCCAAATTATATATAAGATAGATTTGAGTCGATTTAAATAAATAAAAAAGCCTTATGTTATCTTTCCTGTAATAGGTCAATATGTTGTTAGTTTTTTTAGAAGGTATGACTAAATTGTAGCGTCACCACCCGTACTAAACGTTTTATCAGTTATGAAAAGCATGATCTGGTCTTCATAAATTAATAAAACATCTGAATCATTTATTGCATATCAAGTCCAGTTATGAAATCAAAACTATGGAAAAAAACAATTTAACCTCAGACCTAATCTTTAGAGAATATAAATCATAAATAAACCTAACAAATGGTATTTTCTTAGACTGATTATATCATATTATGAGCAAAGTAAACATTATTTTGGTCCACTACCTCACAAAACGTTTGTTTATGAGTTTAAAGTGCTGTATTCCCCTTATTTGTATTCCACAGTGTGAGGGACTTGCATGTTTTTCATGTACAGATGTATGTGCGGCAGCCTACAGATTGCTGAATATTGGCTGAAATAGTGGATTAGAATCCAAAATGTGTACAAAAACTTGGCTGGGTAATCATTATTGCCAGTTGACTTTTTTTAGGCAGGTTTTCAGGCAATCAGACAATTAGGCTTAACACAGAAGTACTGTCAATTGATTTAATAATTTTTGTCTATTGTTTTTTTTTGTTGTTTTGTTTTTGAAGCGTTTAGCAGGGGCTCAATCAACTTCATGTACGTGTCATGTAAATTGTATCAGATCTATTTTCTTCTTCATATACACTATATATAATCATATTAAACATTATAGTAGTCATTTTCTAACCCTCGTACTACTCACAGTGCGCTGGCCTTGGATTCAGGTCTCAACCTCAGCAGTCTGTAGAAATACTCTAGTCAGCGGCCCGCAGAGAGAAAGAGAAAGAGAGAGAAAGAGAGAGAGGTGATGACTACTGACAGAGAGTGTGTCATTGGAATCCGTGTAAGCGTAATAAACCGAGTACCTCTCTTACCTGAAGGTTTGACCTTTGCTCTGTCTGACTGCTGTCCCCTCCCTTAGATGAGCTGTTGCATACAAAGCTGGATGACTGCCCGTATTGCAGAGGCCATGGAGAATTTGCCTCAGAGATTTGGAACTAGCCTCTAGCCTGACAAACAGGACAGTGCAGTAAAAGTAGCTTAATACGTACTTGGAGCAAAGATAAGAAGAACATTAGTCCAAGTTTTTGGTCTCAGGACCCCCCTAAAACAATTAAAGGAACACCAACATTTATTCTAGCCCGGATAAATGGTTACGATAGGAAGATTTGTACTCTTTCTATTTATGAAAAACTATTGTAATAATGTTGTGTCCACATTTTAGAAATGATCTCGTTAGCCCCAAAATGGTGTTGCGACAACCCCATTGGGGTCCTGTCCATGGCGTGAAACCACTGGGAACGTGTTGTACATTCAGATACACCCTAGCCTGCTTCTATTGCCACTTTCACAACCTAATAAGTATCTGTACATAAAACTGCTTGTACATAAAAATTTCCTCACGTTTGGAAAATGACCTATTTGTTTTGCGTGGAGTCATCAAGTTCAAGTTTGGGTCTGTAAAGCTCTATTGTGCCTTTACGAATTAGCCCTATAGCCTCTGGTCTGTTGGATTGTTTTCTGTTGTGTACTGATATGACAAACAAACCCAAACCTGAACTTGATTGCTCCATGCAAAACAAATAGTTCATTTTCAAAACGTAAGGACATTTTTATGTACAAGCTGATTTTTTGTTGGATTAATTGGTAAGCATTAGGTACTTCTTATTTGCTATGAGAACAAAAGGTCATGACCCGCTTCCCTATCAATAGGCAGCACAACTACCCACCTACTCTTTGAAGCAAAAATAGAATATATTACCATTATTATTCTTAATTAAGAAATTAACCCTAAAAAACCCTCTAAAAAAATGACACAGGCACAGCTGTAAATATATGCAATTAAATACTTCCTTGTTTAGAAGCAAGGACCAAGCTCAGTATTTTCAAAAGAATACATTAAGTAGTGCACAACACGATCACATCTATAGTTTTCCTGTTGTGCTGACTCATGCTTAGTGTATACAGTATGCCCTCACACTTTATGAACTGCTTCAGACAATGAGCTCACACAACCAAAACAAATTTCTAGTAATCCACCTAGAAAGTATTTTATCTAGGTAAGCTGGGTCCTGTAATGGGAAAAATACTGCAATTACTTGTTCAGTTGTGAATGACACTTAGGCTCCAACACAACCTTGTGTTATACTACGACAATCCCATGGCGTAAAGCTCTTTACAAATTAAATGTATGATTATTATTATTGTTATAATTATTATTATTATTATTATGTCTGTGTCACAGTGTCAGTACTCCTGCATTTATGACTACTATTATTGCCCCTTCTATCTGTTCCTTATTTCTCTCTCATACCTCTTCCTGGTACTAGATACATGTAGCTGGAGTCGAATGAGTCACTAATTGTAAAGCTACATTTCCACCAAACACATTTTACCTCACCTAACCCGTGCCGAACTGAACCTAACCCTTGATCTGTTCTGGGGTTTTCACCGCAAACAGCTACTCTAAAATGTAGGTGGGTAAATATATGTAAGTCCCGGGTCTGTATGCTAGGAATCTCAACAGAAGGTAGTAAAAAGCAGGACGGAATGGATCTTTTTAGTAACATCCAGAACTGTTGCCAATGGAAATGAGAAAATAACCGTTCCGAAGTGTTAGACTGTGGGAATTGAGCCATAAAGGCATTATTAGCAGAACCGAGGCAAAAAATAAGCACTTGAAGACATTATTTTTAAGTGTCTTCTTGTCTTTCAAGTGGATTGCCTACACATTTTTGTGTAACATATATCTTGTGAACAAACACTCAATAAAATACAAAGACGCAGAGATGATATGTAGACCGAATCATCTTTATTGAAAGAGTAACATGAGATAACATGTTGCTTCCCAGCAGCTACAGAGGCATGTACTGCATGCACTATGTCACACTCCACAGTAGAAACAAATCAACATACAAACGTACAAACAAAGACACTATTCATTCGCCTGTTGGTCTTTATTTTTTTTATCCTGTTTTTTAACTGTATCTTTTTTTTTGTGACGCATCTATCGTACTTGTATGAATATTGGTTACAGTATATGAGATACACCCAAAACCTAAAACCGTTTCAGACTGATTACACATCAGACAATTCACAGACACAGAATCACACTCATTTTCTTATCATATGCACCCCAAACCTGAAAATTATCTTCAGTGCAGATCAACAAACGTTTACACTGCCAGTTCCTATCTGATATATTTTTTGATAAATAAACAAACTGAAAGGACTTTAACTAAGCTTCCACATTCCAATTGTATCAGTCACTGAAGTTGCATATGAAAATATATGTAAATAAATAAACACGCTCAACCCTGGTCTGGTCAAGTTTGAGAGAAGAAAACAAATATAAGATCAGATTTGGTATTTGTGTTGTACAGTGTTAAGACATAAAGTCCCCCAGTAGTCTGCCCATGCATAAGAAAGAGAGATCTTAATTTTAATAATTCGGTTTGCTAAACTCAGACTCACTGTCTAAGGATTTGGGAATTACGGAATGATATAGTGAGGGGCTGAAAGATAATAATGAAGAAAGTGCTCAATGCATTTTTAAGTTACTAGTGGCGTTTTAAAGAGCGTTTTGGTACAATCTAAAAGGAACCATGGAGATTTGAACAGAAAGACTCTTTTATAATTACAAAGCTTTGTATGTTTTGCCTGTGTGGAACACACATAGAAACACACATATACACGCACACACAGCTGTGTTCTGGTGACAACTCTGTGGCCTTCTCATCCTGACTGCTTGATCAGGAGGAGAGCAGAGAAGGCACATCTAGAGATCACTGAGACGGTAGACCAGGGGACAGGCTCGCACTGCTCACAGGGACGTGTTGACGTCTGTCTGTCCAGCTGTGTGTTTGTGTGTGTGACGGTGTGCGCGTGCCAGTTCACCTCGGACTCTACCTATGTATTGTTATACCTTAGATATCCCTATAGACCAACCTGAGGTTGTTTAGGCTTTAGCATACCAGTGAGATCCACTTTAATTTTGACTCCCTTCTGACTCCATACAATTACTTGGACAGAAAATGGGTCTTGTTTCAATCAAAAGTGTTTTGGAATGGTAGCTCTAGACAAGCCTATCTCTATCTCATCCTGAGACTCTGCAGAACATCAGAAACAACAGAAATACAGAAGTAAATCAAAATCATTGCACAAATCAAATACATTCAACAACATTACCTACTGCGATAAATAACAAATAGATACAACTTCAGTGAAACTCCAAAAAATAAATAGTACGATTGACCATTCAACATAAAACATACAGTATAAAAATAGTTGCTACACAATTCCTAGCCATGTTGTTTTTTTTTTACTTCCTCACAATCATGTCTTTCTTTCCCCATGCATGTTGCCGAAAGACCTTACGACCACTAATCACCTGACAACATTATGCTTACAGTAAACAGAGAAGTGGATTGCTCTTCGATAATTCTTTCTATTACAATATTTAAAAAAACAAAAAAACAACCGTGAATATGATTGCATTTGTAAACACACGACAGCCCTCCTAGGGCAAGCGCTGGTAGCAGATATTTGATGGTTGCTCAGTACAGTATACTGCATTGTAGCTAGTTGTTGGGCTAACGAGCAGCAATAAAAGGCTATGGTATATGTCTGACATGCTGGACCGGCGTCTGTCTAGACTGAAGCAGAATACTGTACGTTACAGCCGCGTTACTAACCATAGATGCTGCGTAGATACTTAAACTATATGTCTCAACGTTGAAAGACATATGTAAGAGGTTAAGGAGAAACTTATTATGAGTTTACGTGTTACAGTTAAAGAACGATATATGAGCATATTTAAGAGAGAGAGATATAGATTGTCCTCGATATAAATAGACATAAAAGGAAGCCATAAAATTATTACTACCTAAAATAACAGGGACAAAATGCTCGTAATGATCAGGTCAGTGGCCTGTCAGAAATAAAATGGTTTGAGGGGGCAGGCAGTTATGTGTGTACAAACGTGGTGATTATACTTTGATCTGTTAATATATATTCATTAGTCAATGGAAAGAGTAGAAAAGGCCAGGTAAGAGAAAGCGTCTAAAATAAATTAAGGCTTGGTCAAGCTCTGCTTATGATGTGAAAACGAGTGTGTTGGTGTGTTGGTGTGTGTGTGTGTGTGTAAGTGTTATAGGACCAGGCGCAGACCTCAGCCTACCTACAATTTCAATTTCAAAAGGCAGGCAGGGAAACGTTGACTTAAATGTTTCAATGCCTGCAAATAAAGAATAAAAACACGGCACCACATCCTCGATCCCTTTCATATCGTGTGGTTGTTGAAGTGGTTGTAATTAGTACATATTTTACATTAATATGAGAACTTAGGGTGCGTGATGTAGTCATTGGCTTTCAAACAAACATCTCATGATGATATTTTCTCTCTTACTTGAGAGAAACAGTGCACCCTTGTGGCCACACATAGCACAGCACCCTTCCTCCCTCCACTCCCCTATCACGTATCATAAACTCAGAAGGGGGATTTGGGCATTGTGAGGAAGCTGCCAGATGTGGTGAGTTTCTTTTTGTTACGGTGTAAACCATAGTTTTCTATACATACCAACCATACATCAAACATCACCGTCAAAGTGTTGAGCAACGGTTTCATGGGTCAGTGGTTGGGAGAACATCGTGCAGAAAATGAAGATAAATAGATAGAGAGGGGGTGGAGGGGGGGTTAGAGAGTCTAGGATAGATGGAAAGACGGAGAGAAGTCTACTGGTGGTGAAGAGGCTGAGGAGGAAGGAGAGAGCGTTTGTAGAGACGTTGAAAGGCAGCATGCTAAATTTACAGAAGAGTCCTCAAGAGTACCCGCTTGCCTGGAAAAGAACACAGAGAAGGGCAGGAATGAAAGAGAAAGACAGAAAAAGAGAGGGGGGGGGGAGTTAGATGAGTAAGATGAGAACACTTCAGCCAGTGAGTCAGCCAGACAGAAGCCAGAAGGCTGGAACAGTCTGACTTGATCAAATACATCATTATCCTTTTTTTAGTAACATATAGTATTTCAATACCAGGCAAGATAGGGGTCAGTCTACGAACTGCAGTGCTTAAAATCAATGTCCACCCCCCGCTGGGAATGGCCCTAATGATTACGTGTCGTCATCCAAGCTTCTAATCTGTCACTCTCATCTGTAGCACATCCATGATGAATCGTACTTTCCCAATTAATAATGACGTCTTATCTGACTGAGAGATGCTGAACGGCTGGTCACACACGACTGCAAGAGCTGATAAAGGTAATTTACCAACCACAGTGTCAAGGTAATTTCGTTTTGAATAGGGGCTACCACATGACTACAATGACTTTGATCTCCGCTTAATTCTTGCCCCATATCATTGCCCCCAGCAATACACTTGAATTTAAAGCATACTAGTATAGTCACACAGTGACAGCAGCATGCTTAATCAATCGACTGACGATAATCGCAATAATACTGTGTACAAATGCATACAATTCACATGATTTCCTTTAAGTCTCTCTCGTCACTTCATGAAACGGAGGAAAAACACGCTGTCAGGAACACTCCTAGAGTATAACGTTACCCCATAGAAAACCCATACCTGTCCATGGTCAGCCAGGCCCAAGTCTTTCACCTGCCGCGGGTTATTAGCTGGCCGCGGACTCTGACTGGTGTGTGCGGAGTGTGACGGGGTCCTGGTGATCGTAGAACGCCCCGTCGGTTCTGGACACAGAGTATACTTCACTCAGACATATGCTAGGTCACGACAAAGAAACACCATCATCATCATCATCATCGTCAGCAGGTCGGAAGGCAGAATTAGCCGTAGTGAGGCGGCCGAGCAAGTGCGAGATGAGCTCAGTGGCCGAAGGTTAGATTACTCGCTATGTCCTACCATGAGTGTCATCAACTGTCAAACTCGCAGATAATGTGATTTTAGTTTAAATGTGCAAAGGTCTGTGGGAAGAAAGCAGGTAAGCAAACAGTTGGCTGCAGGGTGGTGAGGTCGTGGCAGTCCTACCTGTTGTCATTGATGTCTGTGGCATTCCCTGTGGGCAGAGATAGGTGCTTGTGAGCAGGCAAGCAGACAGGTCGACAGGTGTACAGTGAGACAGGTGTGCAGTGAGACAAGTGGATAGACTGTACTATGTGGTGAACACCAACAAGATCGCTGATTTCCGAATGGGCTGAGAAGGCAAAATTCCATGTTCGAACGTTTTCTCAATTTAATGTAAAAAATACTCTCCAGACGATTTTCTATAAAAAATACTTGCTTGATATGAATTTAAGTGATATGTAAAACATATTTTAAATATAAGTATAAAATATATTCTTGCAATATATATAATAAATCGTGCACCAAACGTATCACTCGTATTGCATCATTTCCTTTGTCTAAGCTCTTGCCTATTGTAAGAGTTAGTATCTGTATGACTCTGCAGTGCAATAGCCTGTGACCCAACCACAGAGATCTGCAGCAATTACACAATCAGCCAGTGGAGTGGTGAAACGTTGGTTAGGGGGGCCAGAGGTGGTCGCACAGGCTGCTCTGCCTGCTCTCTGTCTGGGTGAGTAATGACACAGCGCTCCCTCATCTGGTTCCTCTGGACCGTGGTGGCTGACGGACATTCCCTCGCACACGCTCTGCACCACACAGAGACATGGTACACACACACACACACACACACACACACACACACACACACACACAAACAAAAACACTACTTCTTACACACACAGATACAATCTCTCTCTCTCTCTCTCTCTCTCTCTCTCTCTCTCTCTCTCTCTCTCTCTCTCTCTCTCTCTCTCTCTCTCTCTCTCTCTCTCTCTCTCTCTCTCTCTCTCTCTCTCTCTCTCTCTCTCTCTCTCTCTCTCTCTCTCGCTCTCTCTCTCTCTCTCTCTCTCTCTCTCATTGGGATTGGGGCCACGACCCCACAGGCACACACACAGATACACACCGTTCTCCAAATTGAGCTGATGGGCATCCATCTCTGTAGAATTCATTGTGGTGCTCTTTGTCTGCTCAGCTGAAAGACTACAAGACAGGCAGACGGACAGGCAACAGAAAGACAAAACAAGTTTAGCATTTTTTTTCTCTCCAGATTTATGGCTTTCAAAATAAAGAACAACAGCAACAGCATCCAATATACTGATGACATAAAAAGGCTTCTCGCTATAAATACTGAGCGATGTCCGTTCCCACTCACGTGTTGGTCAGGGCTTTGTTGTTCAGAGTGTCCACACGCTTGGAGGGGCTGTTCCTGTTGCTGTTGCCCTTCGTGCCCACCTCCTTCAGGGGGCTGTTCCTTTTGCTGTGACCCTCGGTGCCCACCTCCTTCAGGGGGCTCTTCCTGTTGCTGTTGCCCTCCATGCCCACTTCCTTCAGGGGGCTGTTCCTGTTGCTCTTGGTGCCCACCTCCTTCAGGGGGCTGTTCCTGTTGCTGTTGGCCTCCGTGCCCACCTCCTTCAGGGGGCTGTTCTGATTGCTGTTGGCCTCCTTATCCATCATTTTGTTGGAGCTGTTGAGGTTGCAGTTAAGCTCCGTGTCAACACGCTTGGAGGGGCTGACCTGGTTGGAGATGGCCGCATGCTTTGGGTTGTTTCGTTTGGTGCTGGGCGTATTGTCTGCTGGGGCTGACACTGAAGGGGCTGGAGCATGAACAGCGGCCGGCTCTGGAGCTGTGACTGGGGCTGGGGTTGCTGGGGCTGGGGGGGCTGGGGTTGAGGCTGGGATTGCTGGGGCTGGGGCTGGGGCTGGTGCTTGGGCTGGGGTGACGGTTGCTGTTTCTGGGGCCGGGGATGCCTGAGCTTGGGCTGGCGTGGCAGTCGCTGGCGCTGAGGGAGCCGGAGCACGTCGGATGTCCCTCTGGAAGGAGGCGTTGGTGAAGGTGATGGGGTGGTGGAAATCGGCGCTGCGGATGAAGAAGGGGTTGGTGGGGGAGCAGGCCGGGTAATGGCCTGGACGCACCGGCTTGGCTGTAAACAAAACAACAATATTGTCATCAACAAGGACAACTCAACAATATTTCTTTATATAGTTGAAATGTTAAAGGTTATTACGTACTGCATCAAAGCAAGACACTTGCTTTGGCAATGAGTGCATTGGGATTATTTACCTAATTACATGTTAACAAATATAACCTGCTGTAATTGATGCATGGAGAATGAGTAATTGAGTCTGTACGTGCTTTGCCTATTGATATGGCATTGGGCCTTCGTGTATGTGTGTGTGTGTGTGTGTGTGTTACCTATCTGTGCCGCGTGGGGCCGTCTGAAGGGGGTCCTGACCCTCATGGCGTCCTTAATGCGCTCCACTTCCTGTTGGTAGCGGTGGCGGTCCTTCATGGCGCCCTCTTTGGCCTCCTTCAGTGCGCCCTCCAGGGCCCGCACTCGCTCAGCCGTAGACCGAAGACGCTTCTCCAGCTTCGGAAGTTCACACCGAAGATCTGCATTGTCACGAACCAGCTACACAAACGCCGAGACGCACGCGCACACACACACACACACACACACACACACACACACACACACACACACACACACACACACACACACACACACACACGCACGCACACGTGGATTAGAGGTTAACTCTGACTCTTAAGCTTCGTGCTAAAGCTCTAAAGCTGCTTCCAGTGATACTCGATTGTCAGGTAACTATAGCTTTCACTCATCCAGTGTTCGAGGAAATAAATAAAAAAACTTTGGCAAAACAAACAAAGAGCTAATTATTTCTATGTACACCTATTGTTAGGGCCTTATGGGCCTATTTCAGTTCTGCCAGTAGGGGCAGCCTTTTGCTTCCTTCGCCACCTCTTACCTGTAATTACCCCTCATTTGAGCTGCCTGCGTTTCATTATGCTTATTATTTTCTGTATAATTATACACATTATACACCTTGTGTTCCCATGGTTTCTTTGCTTAGTCTTCATATTTATATTGGCAAACCGGGATGCCACTGCTTTTGAGAAGGCTTATAGTAAAGCTGATTTTGAACACGCCTTGTCTCAACAGTCTACGCTGATCCTCTCTGCTACTGGGTCTTCTTCACAACCACGTTACACAGCATGCTCTCAATCACAGTTATGGGTATATAACTAAAATATCCCCCTCAAGTAAAAGCATTTGGTGTAACTCTCTAGTCGTCCATTGATATGATGGTTTGTGTACCGCTGTCCATGTTCAAAAAGCTATTACCAGCCACCGGGAAGGGGTTTTATTTTTAAAACTGTGCGAGGCCTCTATTTCCCTCTGGGTCAGCTGAAGCTATATAGGCTCAACCTCGCCACCAGACACTTTGGAAACAGTTTCAGGTTGATATTACTGCAGTGCAGTTTGCTCATATTGCCAGTCTGCATGTGGGAGTGTGTGTGTATCTGTGTGTGTGTGTGTGTGTGTGTGTGTGTGTGTGTGTGTGTGTGTGTGTGTGTGTGTGTGTATGTGTGTGCACAAAGCTGCAGTGCCTGCAGCACTACCCACTCAAACTCTGTGTATGTATGTGTGTGTGTGTGTGTGTGTGTGTGTGCGTGCGTGCGTGCATGCGTGCGTGTGTGTGTGTGTGTGCGCGTGTGTGTGTGTGTGTGAGAAATGTGGGAGCTTTTCATAAATCATGAGTTCATATGCCATCTGGCTGATTGGTATGTCTGAGAGTGCTTACATGTCTGATCAGTGTGAATGTGTATGTTTAGCGGTGCATGTTCTAATATTCTGTTGTGTTTGGGTAGTTGTCTGAATGCACATAAACATCTGGGCCAAGCGTCGTCTGCAGCAATAACCATAACCGTATGCTGCTGGCTTTGTTTTCAAGGGTACTTTTATTTGTAGCCGCAGAAAGGCATGATTGATGTTGCCGGCTTTACTTTTACGCCCTGAGGTTCTTCAATGATAAAGATGCACACTCTGTTACTCGGCTAGGATCTTGGGCTGTTCCGTTTGTCCTTTTTGATCCTGAACTACATTTACTTTAGTTTATATTCTTTTGGAGATCAAGTGCAATGCAGCATGAGCAGAAAAGGAGTCTAAGACCAGATATCTGCATTCTGCCTTTAACTATTATTATGATTATTATTATGATTATTATGATTATTATCAGTATTATTATTATTATTATTATTATTATTATTATTATTATTATTATTATTATTATTATTATTATTATTATTAATAATAATAATAATAATAACAATAAAAATAATAATAATAATAATAATAACAAAAATAACAATAATAATAATAACAATAATAATAATAATGATACATTTAATTTTATTGGTGCCTTTGTAAACACCCAAGGTCACCGTACATAGCCTAGAATGCAGAAACAATATATACAAAATATATGCACAAATAGTCCAATATAACACTTGAAATGCAATAAACATAAGACCAATACTGGGGAATGGAGGCAGGAAACATAAAAAAAAATATATAAAAAAAGTCAAAGAGAACAGACTAGGAGTAAGCTAAGGAAAACAAGTGGGTTTTGAGGCAGGATTTATAACTGTTAATGGAGTCAGAGTTTCGAATTGCAGGGTGTGTGTGATGTATTGATCACACATTTCACTTGCATTCAAAGACTTTCTAAAATGTTACCAGAAAGTGATATTAACAAATCTGACGTATCACAACTGAGCTACCTGTTTGTGAACTTTTGTAAGCTGGTCCAGGTTGTTCTCAAGAAAGGAAATCTTCTGTTTCTGGGTGGAAAACCCTCCGCTATCATCAGGGTCCATCTCTGAACTCTGAAGACACCATAGAGAGAGCAGCTTGAGTGTCTTGTGGTGAAAGTGTATTAACTGAAAACGTGATCAATGAAAATGTGATAATTGAAAACAAATTCGATGAAAACGTGATAATTGAAAACATGACCATTGAAAACAAAAAGGTTCTCACTCGTTTGACTCGGGTCGTGAGGTCTTGAACAAAAAGCTTCCGTAAGTTGTGGAGAGTCGTGAGTTCACGGGCCTAGAGGAAGAGCACAAAGAAGACAGGAAAGAAAGGAGGAATGGCGGACAGGTAGAAAGAATGAGGTTGAGAGAGAAAGTAAAGATCAATGTGAGGGTGACAAGAAGAAACAAAGAGAGTAGAGTGTGAATTTTGAGGAGGAAGAGCTATGATCTAGATTAGAAGATTAGAAGAAATTCCTTTTTGAAAGAATGAATAACACTCACGACAGTCTCCTCAAGCCCCTTGAGATCCTGCTTAGACTGCTCGTGGCGCTCATGGAGAAATCTGTGAGGAGAGAGGGAGAAATAAAGGGAAAGAGAGAGAAAGAGAGAGAGAGAGAGAGAGAGAGAGAGAGAGAGAGAGAGAGAGAGAAGGAGAGAAGGAGAGAAAGTTTAAAGACAAAGAAGAAAGAAATGGTAAGGTAAAAGTAAGGAGACAGAAGACAGAGAGAGGGGGGGGCAACACTTCAAACGCCTAACATCTGTTAGGACACCATGGCCAACCTACACGGTAGTTGGTCTCCGCTAGCTACCGTATGCTGCGGTCTTCTGCGGTGGTCATGGTTGATTATAGCATTAGCTGCTGGCTACTATATGCCCCATTGTTTTCTTTGGGGGTCACTGATGTACGTCAGCCATTAGCTAGCTGCCATATGGTCCAGATATTCTTTGTTCAGAAACTTTATATATACTGTGCGTATATTTATATATACTGTATACAGCATATGTAGTATTGTATGTGTGTAGTACATGGATGCAGTGTAATAATATTGGCAACATACTGTATAGCTGTGGATGTAAACAATACCTCGGTCTAGGTTCAGTTAAGATCCATTAAGTTTGGTCCAGTGCTTTTAAGTTTAGTTTAGTTCACTTTAGTTCGGTGTAGTTTTGTCCTGCTGTGACTCACGTCAGCTCTTCCAGCTGTAGACTCTTGTGGTGATCCTGGCTCCGCAGACGGCTGAAGTCGGAGTGCAGCTGTTCCAGTTCCAGCTGCAGCTTCTGGTTATGACTGTAGGGACACAGAGAGGTGCACTGACACAGTTAACATTCTGTCCTAAAATCCCTAAAACCATAACTTTTTAATATTTTGCATCAATGAAGAGTAAAAACTGTTCAGATTAATATTTCTGTTAATAGACAAAATTGTGGTATTGTGGATAACTCTAAGGTAAGAATTGGGCCTTTTGTCTCCCAATGGATCTAACATGGTTGACTGAAACTCGACTGTTCTACGACACTATTAATATTTACAATCCAAACAAATGTAGCGTATCTTACTATACAAATATTTATTGATATTGTTCCTTTAAGCGAAAATTTTTATCAAATGCACCCGAAACTTTTTCATTAATATTCTTAGCTTCAGCCTGCTATGAAATAGCTTCAGCTCTGCCAGGAGAAAGTTGGCCACTAAACGTTGTGCTAGAGAAAGTCCAATATGATTACTGAGGCTTCCAGCTAGTCCGAGCCACATGTGACAGACCGTATGAGTGTCAGACAGTGTAGAGAATTCTAATGGAAGACCTCAGACATAGAATGAGTATAAAGCACGCACATATTGAATTCAACATCAAGGCACTGTATTAAGATATTACCTGACCCATTCCTCTCTTTCTCCCTGCGTTCCCTTATCATTCAAAAAACGTGAATCTCCAGATTTAATCTAAGTTATGACGCTGAGCGTGGGAACGGGTTAGCAAGCTACGTGTCGGCCGACTCGGGTGTCTCGGTCCGCGTTGCCATGTTACCGGGGAGGGTCCAATCGTGTCTCTTCTACCAGCTCTATTTCTATGTTGGAGCGGCACTCACTCGGTGAGGTCGTCTATGATCTTCTGCTTCTCGTTGATCTCGTCGCGGAGGCGTCCCAGCTGCTTGTGGTGGGACTCTCTGTGGGACTCCATCTGCTGCTCGAAGGCCCTCTGGAGTGGGGGGGAGGGGGGGGGGGGGCACACACAGCACACACAAAGGTAACTCATTCATAAACGTATGGGCAGGGTGTGATAGGCATACAGTATATTATGTACAAACACAGGGGCACACAAACAAACATACACACAAACGCACTGTGCACGGACAGAAGTGTACTTCACAGATCTCAGCGCACACACAGACACGCCGCCTGAAAGTGATTTATGTGTTGCAGCGCTGTGATTAAGTTCCCGATTACTTGAAAATTGCTTGCGGCGTAACCATGGTTACCTTCGCATCGGCAGACTCCGGAACGTCCATCTGTTTCTCGCGCTTTGTTACCTCTGACATGGTCTCTGAAAAACACACACGTACGCACACACGCGCGCGCGCACACACACACACACACACACACACACACACACACACACACACAAACAGATGCTGTGAGGATGACCTGGGTGGTGATTAAAAAATCCCATTGATCTCATCTATGACGCACACGGATTTCTGTTCTGTTCTCACCCAAGACAAAGCCAGCAATTAAAGGAGAGGCTCTAGTTCAATACAAAAACCTGCCCAGTAGCACGGCACTCACAGCACAGCAAACTGAGATTTTTATTATATATTTTAATACATATTGTATACTATTTCTGGCAGTGGTTCTATCATACTGACAAAAAAAAAATGCACGGTGGAAAATTGTCTCCACTTTTTTTTTGCTGATGGTTGATGGTTCCCATTAGGCTTTAGCACCCCGTGTCTTCTCCATTAGTTCTGTCCCAGTTACCACTCCAAACCCCAGCCCAGCTGCACGCCGTGATAATGCTCTTTTTCTAAGTTCCAAGGTAATTTAGGTGTTCCACTTTCGCAGTGACATACCTTGGATTTGGGCACATTTGGCCGTATTACACTGTCCGATGTCCTCTGGCCACTGGTAGAGTGGGCTGGGCGTGTAAATGATGTGTGCGAGAAACCTGGTTTGGCTGGTTGTTTAGCCAGTTCTTACTATGCAGCGGATACAGAAGAGTGTGTGTGTGTGTGTGTGTGTGTGTGTGTGTGTGTGTGTGTGTGTGTGTGTGTGTGTGTGTGTGCTGGGGACATGCCTCAGGTCTGCAGTTTGCCCAGCTCCTATTGTATCATTATAGTGGATACAGCAGGGTGTGTCCCTGTGTGTGTGTGTGTGTGTGTGTGTGTGTGTGTGTGTGTGTGTGTGTGCTGGAGACATGCCTCAGGTCTGCAGTTTGCACAGCTCCTATTGTATCATTACAGTGGATACAGCAGGGTGTGTGTGGGTGTGTCCCTGTGAGTGTGTGTGTGAGTGTGTGTGTGTGTGTGTGAGTGTTAGGGACATGCCTCGAGCCTGCAATTTGGCCAGCTCTTCACTCAGGGTGTCATAGTTGTCCTCCAGCTGCCTCTTCTTCAGCTCCATGTTCTGCGTGTACTCCGTCAGGGAGCGGATCTTCGCTTCATGCTGAAGAGACAGGGAACACGAAGCAGCAGTGTTCGTCAGCCATCTTCATCGCGGTTCACGATCCATCGTGACACGTCAACTATTCTCAAACAGTATAAGCTCTGATGTCGCAGCTTAACGAGAGGCCCGACGCAAAAATAATTTTGCCCTTTTCATACTTTCTATCTTTGGTCATCATCTTGAAATGACACTCGTCCACTTATTCCGCCCCTAACCCCACGCCTCCTCTCCGCTCAGTCCCTCGCTGCCCACTCAAACCTGACATGTGATGGGTTGACAGGATGACAGCGTCTGCCTCCTCCTCCTCCTCCATCCCCGCCGCGACACTCATCCTCTCCTTTCATCCATCTCTCCGTCCACCCCTAACTCCCTTCCTACGTCGCTCCCCCCTTCTCCGTCACGCGCTCCGTTTGCCCAGCCCTCTCTCCAAGTCTACCTCCCAACAGTCACAGGAGAGTTCCCTCTCAGCTCTTTTCCTCCACACTTCCTCTCCTCCTCTCCTCTCCTCCATGCCGATAATCTTTACTATCCCACCTCATCTCCACCCGTTCTCCTCTCCTCCCCTCCACGCTGATAATCTTTTTCTATCCCTCCCCGTCTCCACCCGTCCTCCCCTCCTCCCCTCCACGCTGATAATCTTTTTCTATCCCTCCCCGTCTCCACCCGTCCTCCCCTCCTTTCCTCTCCTCCACGTCGATCATCTTTACTCTCCCTCCCCGCTTCCACCCGTCCTCCGCTCTGACCTGGGAGATGAGGAGCTGACAGGAAGACTGCTCCCTCCCCGTCTCCTCCATCTTGCGGTGGCATTCGGTCTGCAGGTTCTCCAGCTGGCGGCAGCGCTTCACCATGGACTTGACCTCCGACTTGATCTTGCTGATGTAGAGGCGCGCCACGGTGAACTCCTCCTCGATCACCCCGGTGATCTCCATGGGCTGGGGGGGGGGCACGGAGAGACAGAGAGAGGGGGTAAAGAGAGAGAAAGGCGGGGGGTGGGGGGAGTGGAGAGAGAGGCGGGGGGTGGGGGGTGGGGGGAGCGGCGAGCGAGAGAGAGAGAGAGAGAGAGAGAGAGTGTGAAAAAAGAGGGTTGTTAGAAAAAAGTAGTGACGACAGTATAAGTGAGAAACGAGAGTGGGAGGAATAAGAAATAAAGGAGGGTGATGGAGAGAAGAGAGATGATGATGGGGAGGACAAAGATGGGAGGAAGGAGAGCAAGGCAGGGCAGGGAGCCAAGAAAAGGGAGGGTACACAGAGCAGGAAGAGAGGAGGAGAGGCAGAAGGGCGGAGGAAGAAAGGAGCAAGGGGGACAGAGAGAGAGTGAAGGAAAAGGAGAGGAAGGGGATGTACAGACAAAAGGAGGAGAGGGGAGCAAGAGCAGAAGGGATGAGGAATGATGTTCGGAAAGAGAAGGGGCAGGAGAGCGAACAGGCAGAAAATACAATAATTATACCGGGAGCTATCCAGAGGAAAAAATATAAAGGAACTAGAGCAGGCAGAGAGGAGAGTTCAAAGAGCCCGTGGCACCGCGTTCCAAATAAAGAAACACCAATCAATTATGTTAACAGTGTTGTTTACAGGCTGCTAGCGCCGAAACCGACCATGGCAACAACACCAAAACACATCAATACCTATTTCAATCTGATAGCCCATTTAGAGCGCGTTAACATAAAACGTACACATCTTATCTGACTAATCTAAATGAGACTTTGATTCTTTAAAATAATTCCCCCCCGAGGCCTGTATCCACTTAGATGGGTAAAAAGAAAGAGAGAGAAAGAGAGAAAGAAAGAGAGTAAGAGTGAGAGCGAGAGAGCGAGAGAGAGCGAGAGAGAGAGAGAGAGAGTAAGAGAGAGAGAAAGAGAGAGAGAGAGAGATAGAGAAAGAGAGAGAGAAAGAGAGCGAGAGCGATCTCATCTCAAAATTGTAATTACACTAATTGTAATCTCAGTAAAACATTAGATCCTCTGGTTGCCCCATGGCCTCGAGGCGAACAGGGTCTCACCCACCAGCTTGATGTCGCCGTTGCCCACGATGACGCTGAACTCGCTCAGGTCTCTCATCAGGCCGTTGAGCACCTCAGCGATGCGCTTCCTCTGGTGGGCGCTCACTTCCTGGATACGGGATAGCTCCGCCTCCATGCCCATAAGGTGTTTCTGGGGGGTGGAGGGTAAGACAGGAAATAAAACATATATATTACCACTACAGGCTAACTTTACTAGAAGTAATGGTTTTAAGAATTGTTCTTTAATAAAGATACTGATATGACAAATTATAAATGTTCTATCCTTCAAGGTTTGACACAAAGGTTTTTTGTGTCACTTGGCAGATCGAGAAGAGGTGGTCGGAGGGAAAATCAGAAGCAGTACAGAACAGGAAAAAACTGTTTAATGTCTATGAAGGGGGAGAAAATAAAAGGACATATAGAGGAAAAGAGAAGAAAAAAAGAGGTGGAGGAAGAAAAGACCAGGCAGACGAGTAAGAGGAGATTAAAGCAAAGGTGAAACAAAGTAAACGAAGAATAAATGAAGAGTAAACGAAAGAGTAAACATAGCTGGTGATAAACTGGGTGGCACACGTTACTTTGGATTCCATAAGAGCAGAAACAGGGTAGATGTGACCCCTTGACCTTCGTCCGAACCAACAGAGCTGGGCAGAGAAGCCTTATGGATGTTCCAATTACAAATCAATACCCACCACAGTCAGATGAGAGAGGGTAGAGGAGGGGAAGGTAACTCGAGCTGGAAAGGGAGGGTGGCTGGTGAGTCATCTGACTTCCAACCTCAACTACCCGTTTCTTGACTGGCTCTCATGGTACTTTCAAAACGATACTGAAGAACTGAACCGTACTATACTGAACTCAACTGTTCTCCGCTTGGTAAAGAAAAACATACATTTGCCTTAAAAGACCCACACACCCATCAAATCCTCCCACTGGTATTATTTTACACCCCCCCCCCCCCCCCCACGAAACAATGAATCTCTGTCGCACACGGTTCCTCCTCTTTGCCAATCAGCATCAAGGGGAGGAGTGCCGCGGTACGCTCCGAGGAGTGCTGCGGTACGCTCCGAGGGAAGGAGAGGGCTGCCCTTTTGTCGAAATCAATGCCTTGCTTGGTTTTATGCGGTTCACGAGCCCTTCAGAAAGATGACCGAGAGACTGATGAAGGCTGTTACCTTCAACACACATCCATTAAACCCCCGGCCCTTGATCGATGGCTCCTGCCCCTGGATATCCATCCGACAGGGAGGGAGGTAACATCCAGCCCCAGCGAACGCCTTGCCATTTAATGGTTCCATTTTTCCCAGCGTTACTCATTGAAAGAAATTACAAAATCAATACTAATCGAGTTGAAAAATCAACAACCCCGACTTTCTTCAATATGCTGTTGCCATGCTAAACATAGTCCATAACGAGCCCCAATCCATAAACTACAACCATAGAATCCCAAGACATGGAAGGAATGAGTATGCCAATACAATTCCACTGTTGTCCGACGTCAATTTGCTGCCCTCTTTAAGCCTATAACACAAAGCTAATCGAACTGGATTCAAAAGACACCCGTGATTTTGTCCCTGATATCAAGCTGGTCAAATGGGTCAGACAGCTGGGATGTCTCTGTCCCTTCTATTCATTCCCATTCTATGGCTTTAACGGTTGACAGCCGAGAACAAAGACACGATACGAGGAGAGCCCGCAGTTCCTTGGTCAGTGGTTTATTGAGCGGTGCCATAGATTTTGAAACATGGAGCCGTTAACACACAGAGGGTGACACTAATCCTCTGCCAGTGTACCACGGCCGATTAAATCACAGCGTCACATAACAGATTAACACTGCACTGTTTACTCTGCCAGTTCCCTATAGACGTCCGTGTTTTGATAAAACACATTACAACACGGAGAGTTATCTGTTACCATGACCTTTCAATTTAAACAGTGTTAACCCGCTTAGTGATATACTACTTATACTACTAGCATAGCATTCAATATAAAAACAGTCTGCATACTTGAAGCAAATCTCCTGCTCAATAATGTTTTAATATGCAAAATAATTAACAGATGTGAGCGAGTGATATTTCCTTCCACAGTCTTTCAATATGACCGTAGAGAGAGATTGACAGACATGCGTACCATTTTCTTGGCCAGTTCCTCAGCCAGCAGTTTGTTCTGCGCGCTCTTGTCCTCCACCTCCTGGCTCTTTTGGTCGTAGTTGACCGCCAGCTCCTCCAGGGCCTGGAGAACTTCCTTGACCTCCGCCTTGGCGACGTCGCTCTCCGTCTGCAGGCGCCCAAGCTCCGACTGCACCTTGTCGCTGTCGCCGCGCGACGACGCCAGCAGCTGAGGAACAAAGACATATATCATATTTATATATTACATACATCTAGGCCTATATACATGGGTGTGAGCTGAGGAAAATTTCCCATTTTAGTGACAAAGATACACACAAAGATACATACACACAGACAGACAGACAGACAGACAGACAGACAGACAGACAGACAGACAGACAGACAGGCAGGCAGGCAGGCAGGCAGGCAGGCAGGCAGGCAGGCAGGCAGACAGACAGACAGACACATAAGGACCGACACAGACCTGCACGCCACAGACAAACACAAATGTACGTCAGACAAGATGCACAAAGATGCATCCACTCACGCGAAGCATTTCATTTACTAAAGCCATAACAGTGACAGGAACTAAACCAGACTGAACTGGACTGAGCTGGCAGTTTTCCTGGAAGTGTGCATTGTCATCGTGTTTCCAGTTGTCATTTAGGTCAGTATGGGTTTTAGCCAAACGTGATGTGAGGTGACAAAAAGAGTTACAGTCGTTGCAGTTAAATGTCATAACAAGTTGTTGACTAACAACACCTAATGCTACGCATAGCCATTTTCACACATCACTTCACAGAATTGCTCAGGGAAAAAACGCCATAAGGGGTCCATTAAAACGTTGGGTTTTAATGGAGAGCATGGAATTGCAAATGAGCACAAACATATATGAAGAGTTTCATGTTGGACTGCAGCCAACCAACTGCCGTTCATAAGGGAACCTGTGGCGGCAAAAACACTACTTAGGAGCTTTTAATAAGAAATATGTAAGTTACGTAAGTTCCCACGTTACCTCCTCCTGGTCCAACATCTGCTCCTTCAACTTCTCCACTAGTTGACTCTGGTGGTTGATCTCATCGTCCTGTAGAGATAGACACACGCGCACACACACACACACACACACACACACACACACACACACACACACACACACACACACGATGTGGAATCTGGGGGATGTGCAATGTAGCTAGCGGTATCCTGGCAGAGTTTTAAAAAGTACAGTGCAGTACAGCAACGTTTGCTGTTTGGTTTGTGTGTTTGTGTGTGATTCCTCACCTTGTCATCCAGCTGTTTGTACAGCTTGCTGATCTCCTCGTCGTACTTCTGCCGGTCCTCCTCGGAGATGCGCGCCGCGATGGAGGAAGAGGAGGAGAAGGTGGAAGGGAGGGAGGGGGATGGGAGGGAGGGGCTGCAGATTTCCACGTGCGGCTCCTCCTCGGAGGGGTCCGCGCGTACCGCTGTCGCCACGGGGATCAGCTGCTCCGTCTCAGGCACCGCCTCTCCTGAACAGGTAGAAGGGAGGGAGGGGGAACGGATGGAACATTACAGAGCAGCAGAATGAGAACCTGGCTCCATGGCAACGGCTGTTGCCTGTTGTGTAGGGCAACAATGTCGAAACAACTTCCAGTTGGATTTCTTTTTGTGGACTAAAGAAACGCCCGAAGCTCTCACAAGGGTTCTCTTGACTTATTTAGGCCTGTCCGTTCTACTTGTTTTATATCTATATGCGTGAAACAAAGCGAGGTCAGCTCAGGGTTACTGATATCCTGGACTGGTGTTCAGTTTACCTCTGAAAAGTTACCATACTCCTGGACTATGAAACCCGAGAGGTGGGCACATGACACAAAGAAACAAAGGGGGGGTGGGCCCAGCCCACTGCTTATAGTGTTCAATTGTAATTTTAAAACAAATAGGAAGATATGTAAGTATACACTATATGGCAGACAATAAGATGATGTCTGTGCTAAGCAAGTCATTTGTTCCATCCACAAGTCGGTGATGATCTCTTGCGCAATTTCAAAAAGAAGAAGAAAAACCAAAGAATGAGTCACACAGGCTGGAAGCTGACAAAAAAAAAGGCATCTAGATTTATTGGACATTGTCCTGATGCTCCAAGTGGCATGACTATGACTTTTTATGGGGTCCATACTTCCTGGCAATTTACTCAAGGGTCATATCTGGGGGACAGCAGATGTGTTGCAATAAGGGTCCATTTGGAAATTAGATGCACTTAATCAAGCAATAAAGTGTGGAGGTGCAGGGACGGGCAGAGGGCGTGGAGGACGGTAAGGAGAGAGAGAATTTATGGAAGAGAGAGGAAGAGAAGGACAGAGAGACAGAGATAGAGAGAGAAAGAGAGAGCGATGGAGAAAGGGAGCAAGAGAGAGCAAGAGAGAGAGAGGAAGACAAGGACAGAGAAAAAGAGAGATAGAAACAGAGAGCGACAGAGAGAGCAGAGATCAAAAGAAAGAACAAAAGAAAAGAAAAAGGTAACAGGATGGGGAGAGCGTTTTAGGACCCAGACCATCAAACAACTCATTTTCAGTGTCTGGACCAAAACAAACTGCAGGACGTTGAGTTGTAGAGAAATTAAAATTCTGCTCAGAGTGCCGGGGGCCCTCATGTAAAACGATGAGTAGCGTTTTTCCTAATAGGGGCTGAACGCCATCTCAGGGCCTGTATTGAGTGCACTGACATTTGGATTGACCCTTATGCAATGGGAGCAAATGATTATGTGCTCACTCAAGCATGTATGGGTGAGTGTATGGGGATGTATGTGCCTGTCTCTCTCTCTGTGTGCGATTTCACATGGGAACACAGCAGAATGAGTTACGGTAAGTCGTGTGCAGACATAATTATAGAGGTCTATCGCCCAAAGGGATTAGTAATACATGAGGATCCATAAAACATGCAGTGACGGCAATAAGGTCTTTGCCTCCGAGACAAAATGGGGGAATATAATTAAACCCAAGACACTGTGTGCGCGTCGCTGCGTGTCACTGTGTGTGTCACTGTGTGTGCGCGCGTGTGTGTCCTCGTGTGTGTGTGTGCATGTGTCATAGTGTGTGCATGCATGTGTCATAGTGTCTGTGTGTGTGTGTGTGTGTGTGTGTGTGTGTGTGTGTGACCCTCTGCGTGCATGCGTGCGGGTGTCATACTGTGCACGTCCATGGGTGGGCTTCTACAAGTGTGTGGCAGTGAAGTAAAACTAGCACCTACGTAAGATCCAGCATGTTTTTCTCTTCATGAATTTCCGCTGTGCTTGCAATCCTTATTTCAGCCCACTATAATTAGCGAGGTCTTAGCCTATGGCCAGTATAACCCACATACTGTATCTTATGTGTGTGCAGTTGTGCACTGGATTGCCTATGTTTGCTAGTTTGCGTGTGTGTGTGTGAATGTGCTCGTTATAGTGTATCTGTAAGTGTGTTTGTTAGTGTGTGTGTGCGTGTGTGTGTGTGTGTGTGTGTGTGTGTGTGTTTGTTAGTGTGTGTGTGTGTGTGTGTGTGTGTATGTGTGTGTGTGTGTGTGTGTGCGTGTGTGTGTGTGTGTGTGCGTGCGTGCGTGCGTGTGTGTGCCTCACCGTTCCTCCAGCGGCTGAGCTCCTCCTCCAGTCTCTCCACGCTCTGCTTCATCCCCCTGTTCTTCTCCTTCTCCTTCTCGTACTTCTTCTTCCACTGCTCCGCCGTCAGCTCCAGGTTCACGGACGCCGTGTTTCTGATCGTCTTGGCCCTGAGGGAGGGACGGACGAAACGATGGGAAGACGTAGGAGGAAGAAATAACATCAGGATAACACGAATAACTAGGCAAAATAAATGGAATACCAAAAAAAACTAAAAATAGCTACTGTGTTCAGATTGCGGTCAATCTGACTCATGCGGCTGACAAAATATCATGTAAGTTCATTGCCCCGAGGTTGATGTGTGCAAGAACAAAGACTGAAAGGCGAATATAGGTCCCTACCAACACTATCAGGGTGGGGGTTCTGTTCAGCTATAAAAAGGCAGTAGTTCAAACTGGGTAAATGGATGTTACTGGAGGCAACGTTAATCCCTTTGGGACCACCACCACCAAAAGGAAACTAGGCTCCCTGAAACCCGCCTATCCAACCAGAGAGATGAAATAACGCGTGTGAATCTATCTGAGAGGACCCAACACATCTCTGACAGGCCCGTCTCAGCCCAGTGAGCCAGAGAGAGACAGGGGGGTCAGAGAGAGAGGGAGGGAGAAAGACATAGGGAGAGAGAGACAGAGGGGGAGAAAGACAGAGGGAGAGAGAGACAGGGGGAGAAAGACAGAGGGAGAGAGAGGGGGAAATAGAGAGAGATGGGGAAAGAGGGGGAAAGAGAGTGAGAGGAGGAGAGAGAGAGAGAGGGGGGAGGGAGAGAGAGACAGAGAGGGAGAGAGAGAGAGAGGGGGAAAGAGATAGAGAGCCGGGGGTCGGTGAAGGGGTCAGACAGCCGTGTGAATGCAGATGTGGCGGCGGTGGTTGTCGTGGTTACCGTTGGCCAAACATCAGCGTGGACTTGGTCTCCTGGTCGTTGTAGCTGGAGGGCGAGCAGCAGATGAACATGGTGGTGCGACAGTTCCCGCCCAGCGAGTCCTGCAGGATGCGGGTCATCTTGCTGTCGCGATAGGGCACGTGGCTCTTCTACGCGCCGCGGGGGACCGCGACGCGACGCGGGGGAGGGGAGGGGAGGGGAAGGGAGAGGTAGAGTGTGAAACACGTGAAAACGAGAGGAAGAGAGAAAGGCGTGCGGAAAAGGAGGGGGGTGTTGGGGGGGAGGGGGTGTTGGAGAGTGAGAGAAAGAGGGAGAGAGTCAGTTGGCAAGCGCTAAAGAGAAATACAAAAGGTAGAGCGAGAGTGTGTTAGAGAGATATAAAGAGAGGGACACAAAGACAAAGATTAATGTGAGCAAATGGAATGAATATGCAGAGACGCCACTGGCAGCCATTATTTAACCATCTCTCGCTTTCTTTCACAGTCACGCACAACTGCACATACACACACACACACACACACACACACACACACACACACCACACACACACACACACACACACACACACACACACACACACACACACACACACACACACACACACACACACACACACACACACTGCTTGAGGTGTTTCCTTCTCACAGTCTCCACTTTAAAAAAGAAAAAAACGGCTGTTGGTACCAACGTTGCAGTTGTATTTCTATTTCTAAAACCTTTATCAGCCTCCCAGAAGAAACCGGTGCCAAATCCTTGTAGCCACTTAACAAATCAATAAGAGGCAAATGGCACTCCGCTAAGGCCTGATTTGTATAGCAGCCGCTGCATGGTTAGTACGTCTGGCAGACAAAAGGCTTGAGAGGAATTCAGTCTTTCAAAGCCGAAGACTGACATACGGTATAATGAAGAAGGAGAGTATGATATAAAGGAGGTAAGTGGGCGAGGAAATAACAGGGGAGAAACCTCCATCGATGGCTTTCAAGTCTACCTTTTTCTTCTGGATATTTCGTGACCTCTTCATTTCATATGTGATGTGACAGCACGGCAACAACATGTCGCGAGGCTACAATTTAAACAGCGCGCAGCCAAGCGGCAACGGATTGAATCCGCCGGCAAGACAGAAAAAAGAAAAGAAAAAAATCGAGTCATCTGCAAAAGTTACCGTCCTGATTTATTAAAACGCATGTAGCGCTCAATTCAGTGGCAAAAGCATCGTAATTCCATGCCGGCCATGTTAGGAGTGCCAACTCATTGGATACCCGAGGTCCTTTTATACTCAAAGTGCTCGTTTCTGTTCTACTCATTTCCATTCTATTATTTCATATCCTATCCTAACCTTCTACTGGAAATGTAGAGTGTGTTGTAGATAGGAATGTCTAGCGTGCAGCATTAGCATGTACCGTGCTACGTCCACCAATATTTGGTGTCCGTATTGTTTGTGGTGTGTATGTGTGTATGTGTGCTGTCTTGTCTTTCCTTCTGTTTTTCCCTGCATTCAGATCTGCTGCCCGCTTCCCGTTGGTTCCCTCCCCCTCATCATCGATCACCCATCAGCTGCTGTTCAATAAATGCATCCCCACCTGGGGTTTTCTTCTCTTTACATATCGGTTTGGACATTCCGTCATTCACAAAACATCCCAGTTATTACGAACAGGGGCTGTTGCGCTCCCCTCCATACTCCTAGCCTTACCATCACGGAGGGGAGGTTGATATGGTCCATGTCTATAGGAGGTTCTCCTGTGAGCTACTACATACGTATAGTGTACTGCGGCAACAGCACCCCATCACTCTGCCAGAGCTAACACAGACAGATACAGCAATGACTGCGTTATGTGGGGGCTGTGTGCTCCAGCGCTATGGGATTAGGTGATGAGGGGTTAGGGTTCATGGAGAGGGCTGTTGTAGGTGGGGCAGCCGTACCGTTCCCTCAGCCAGAGCAGAGATGACGTTCCCCAGAGCGGACAGAGACTTGTTGATGTTCTTTGCTTCATCCAGCACGGCTCCCTCTGCACCGGTCTTACTGACCTGAGGGACAAACACACAGGGCTCCATCAGGTGACGGACAAACTGTAATCTGTGGTCTCTCTCTCTCTCTCTCTCTCTCTCTCTCTCTCTCTCTCTCTCTCTCTCTCTCTCTCTCTCTCTCTCTCTCTCTCTCTCTCTCTCTCCCTCTCTCCCTCTCTCTCTCTCTCTGTCTCTCTCCCTCCTGTGCCATTGAACACTGACCACAGATAGTGTTTGTTTAGATTATTGGGCTACTTTGAGTTGAGAATGTGTAATGAGAGATGGAAGGTTCTTCCAGTAATCCTGAAAAAAGACGTGCGAAGCATGTAAAACCAAAATAAGACAAAATATTAGCAAACCCACACATCCTGTTGAACTAATTTCTTAAGGTGTTGCGTCAGTAATTCCTTAAATTAAAAAGCCTTGATATAATATCTTGATTTATAAAAAAAGAAGTAAAACCCCATTAATAATTTGAATGAAATATGGCAATTTAAAAAGCTTGGTTAGTGAAGGGAATCCTTGTCCTTTCATCGTTACTCACTCCTGTCTGTCCCTCCAGGGATCAACAAGAGTGTTTATTGATGCAATTATCAAAGCATATCATTAGCATAAAGCATAGTTTGTCATTGTAACCAGGCAACAACCAGTATACGTCCTGGGCATCCTTTGGGACATGTTTCCAACTTTACTTTCAATTACCTCATCAAACAGTTCAATTATAGAGGGAATTTATTGGGTGGATTGGTTTTGAGTTTTGGCCACTGGTGTGAGACGTATATCCACATTCTAGCAGGCGGATTTTTAGAGTTTGTGCGCTGCAGTCTAAATCCACCAAGACTGCCACGTATCGCACCGTATCAGCACACCAAACTCCAACTCACACCTGCAGAATTAAACATAGCGCAGGTGCATAATGTTAGACATTGTACGCTGCAGGCTAAACTCACTAAAAACCCACCCAACATCACACCCTATTTCCACATCAGCCCTCAACACTTTGTTTGAAACAGGGGGCCACTGCTGGAAAAAGAGAGAGAGAGAGCTGGTCTCCGTCGGTTAGCGCCGTCGAAATAAAACACTGTACTCTGTGCAAACTGAACTCGACAGCGCGTTGCCCTGCCCTATCGCATCGCCTCGCTTCCCACACCACTTGATCCCGAGCGCGACCCCCGCTGACCTTCTCGCTGCCGGCCAGGTCCACCAGGTAGAGCTTTCCGCAGAGCTTCTGCTCCGTCTCCACGTGCTCCTGCTTGATGTTGATCAGGAAGATGCTGTGGCTGCGAGAGCTGTGCTCGTTCATGTCTGGGAAGAGAGAAGAACAGGGGGCGGGAGGGGGGAGGGGGGAGTATTAGGGAGGGGAGGGGGTTGGGTTGAGGGGTATTAGGTGGGTGAGACAGAGGTGGGGGGGGGGGTGCGTAGACGTATGGTTACACGGGGAGACAGAGAGAGAGGAGGGAGACGAGGAGGTTTGGGTGAGTGCAATAGGTGGTGGAGGCGTGGTGGGGGTTACAGGTGACAGTTGGAGAATAGTGACGCAGCAAGGAAGTCGAGAGAAAAAATAATCGTTGGGAGAGGAGTGAGAGTGAAACTGTAACTGACTACAAAAAGACAACGTGACAAACTACCTGCTGCAGTCAGCAGCTGAGACTGTGTCACCCCCCCCCCCCTACCACACACACACACACACACACAACACACCCAGGTCTGTCACCGTGCCGATTGGCTTTGTACAAATAGACATGGCACCGCCGGCTGCTGCTGCTGCCGTCGTTTGTCAGAGCCCATCAGTTTGACAGGCGCACTTATGAACGCGTGCGCCTTGGGGGGATTTATGATGACAGAGTGAGGGTGACCACAGACATGCTGTATGGCCCGAGGAGCCTTGTTGTTACTACGCAGGGTTTGTGAGTGAGTGTGGTGTCGGATGATGATGAGGACGACGACGATGATGACTCACTTGTGACAGCGACGTGACGATTGGCTTTTCCTTCGTCGATCAGGTCCATGACTTCTTCAGGACTGGACACGAAGCGCTCCGTGCATCCCTGGAGACACACACACACACACACACACACACACACACACACACACACACACACACACACACACACACACACACACACACACACACACACACACACAGACACACACACACACACACACACACACACACAATCAGGACAGGACCGGAGTTTGAAAAGTGCCCCTAACGCAGTGCACAAACCTACTAACTTTTCTGGATGTCATATTATGGAGATGTCCCGACGTGAGTGTAACGAAGCGGGATCCTCCCAGATGGTCGGTTAGGATCCCATCAGAAAGCCCTGTCTGACTCACCTTCACGTAGGGAACCCTGTTCTTGTCCTCGTGCACTGACAGGTTGGTCTTCGTCACTGGAGATGAGGAGGAGGAGGAGGAGGAGGAGGAGGAGGAGGAGGAGGGGGAGGAGGGGGAGGAGGAGGAGGAGGAGGAGGAGGAGGAGGGGGTGGCAAACACGACAGAGAGGTCATCATCTAACACAGCATGACCAATCACGAAACATTCCTCAAAACAGTGTGACTAACGAGAGCGCAGCGTTACGAAGAATGACCAATCAAGGCACGTCTGGGCCCTGGCCTAAGAAGGCAGGGCCAATCGCATCACATCTTAACCCAAGAGAGAGGATGGTAGCTCTGACTAACCCTAACTCTCCCTGAGGTCTTCGTGTCAGACCAGTGAACATCAGCTTCTTGCAGCTTGTTATGCAGAGAAAAACACGCTCATTCCTAGTGCTCATGTTGGATCCCTTTATTGAGGAAAAATCTTTTCATCGTTCCTCTCAGAGGCAGTAATAAAAACAGTAAAATGCTTGCTCCCTCTAGGCGCGTTCGTTATATGTATCTTTACAGGGTGTTTTGTCCCTAATTAGTCCATGTGTTTGTGTATGCACATGAGTTTATCTCCAAAATATGTTCCTTTTCCTAGCATGTGTGCACACGTGTGATTGTGTGTGTGTATGTTTGCATGATTGAGTGTGTGTAAGTGTGTTTGTGTGTGTGCATGTGTCAATGAGTCTGTGTGTATATGTGCAAGTGTGTATGCGTGTGTGTGTGTGTGTGGGTGTGAGTGTGGATGTGTAAGTGTGTGTGTATGTGTGTGTGCATACATCTGTGTGTGTGTATGTGTGTGTGTGTGTGCATACATCTGTGTGTGTGTGTGTGTGTGTGTGTCCCCTCAGAAGGTCTTCCCTCCCGCTCCCTCTCCAGAACGTCTCCATCCATCACGGCGGTTGTCTCAACACGCGGCGTTCTCAGAGCCGTTGTAGCAGAGCCTTGTGGGCCCTCCTCTGCATACAGATGAGCGGCCCTTATCAATGTCCCAGGCTGCAGCGCCGAGGTAATCACAGACACACCGCTCATAGGAACCCAGCCGGTCCTACTGCTCTGATTATAGGGAGACCTGAGTGGATCACTCAGTTCAATACCTATTATGAAGAGTTTCTATGATTGAATTTTTATGGAAATTTGGCTGTTTTGTCAAATCTATTGTTCTAAATTATGAATTTTCATCATGCGCTTTGTGTCTTTGTTTATTCATATGGGGAAAGGGAACATGGGTGACAGAGTGAGTGATGAATGGAGGTATAATTTCTTGAGTTGCCATTCTTTCCCAATTCACTTGACTACTGCGACGTTCACTCACCGTCCAGAAGATCCCGGATTTTGTCCATGTAGATCTCAAAATAGGACACCTAAAGGGAGACAGCGGGAGATATTTCAGAGAGCGTAATCTGTGGCGAGGTGGAGAGCGGCTGGGAGGGGAACTGATTAGACAAATCTGTAAAAAACCATGTCAGAATCATCTGCCGCCCCCCTCGTGCGATTGGCGAGGAACGGCGAGCTATTATAAGAATCGGACGTCGAGGGCGAAGCAACGTCTCGAAGAACAGACTTGACTGTTTTATTCATGTCCTGCATCTCCCTACTCGTCCAGGAGTGGCATTTATGCTATAATAGGACGGCCTTTACACTGAACATATCACAGTGTGTTACTGTAGGAGTGCAGTAGCCGGGTGCAGAGTGGTGCAGGCTGCCAACACACATAGACACATAGGTATTCAGACAAAACACATGGACAAATGCACACACGTGCACACACCCGGCACACACACACACACACACACACACACACACACACACACGTACACATGTGCGCACACACACGCACACCTTTATGTGAAACTCCAGGTTCTCGTCCATGGCAAATATGTGATTGAAGATGTCTTCCGCGATCCTGGGGATGATTCCCATCCCATGAGGGTCGTGAAGTTTGCCCTACCAAGGCAAGAGGGGACATGGTACAGGGGACAGAGAGAGAGGTAAATAGGAATACAATACAACAAAAGAATGTATAGATGGAGGGCACGCCAGAGGGAGGAGAGGAAAAAACACTGCGGCATACTGTGGGGAACCAGTGCCAAGGCAACCAGAGCACAGTGGGTTGACATTCGTGTGAACCATAGGATTACGTCCCCGAGAGACAGAGATAGAGACAGAGAGACAGGGAAAGCATTGTAATGAGGGGGATAGGATTCAGGAGCTTCTGTATGGGGTAAGCCAAGAGAACAGCCGGGGAGGGAGGGTGGGTGGGTGTGCTTCTTCTACCACAATGGTTCATTCAGTGCCTACCTCCATGGTGTGAGTCTTTCCAGAGGAGGTCTGTCCGTAAGCGAAGATGGTTCCATTGTATCCCCCGAGCACATCTGACAACAAGACAATACGGGATAGAGCACGTGTCAAACACAGGCTGAAACTCTGGGATATGGAGAAAATAGGCAGTGTGGGCGCCGCAAAATGGAGATCATCATTCCAGATAAGCATTTACTACTAGCAATAGAATGTATGTGTAGCTACACTGTATACTGTCTATCACAATAATAATACCAACAATTCATTTTATTTATATAGTGCTTTTCTGACACCCCAAAATGCTTAATCATACTGTACGTAAATATATTATATATATTATTAGTTCATCAAATAAATTATATTGAGTTACATAGTAAGAATAATAATAACATTAGGTAATATTATTACTATTAATATCTCATAATTTATGTCTGGTTATTGTCACTTCACACCAGACAACAAACTGCAGACCAAAGAATGTGCGTCAAACACAGGCTCCGTGACGTGCAGAGGATGTGGGTGCTGTGAAATGGAGATCCTCCACGCCGACAAGCCTGTAGTATTATCCACAATATTACGTGTCCATCGCATACAGTACATGATAATACCCAATTGTTTATATCTAATTATTGCCCCTTCACTCCTGCTTCATAAGTAGTGTTTTTTGACCCTGGTGTAAGAGGAACAAGAGACTGTGCAGTCTCTGTGATTGCACTGCAAGGGAAAGGCACATCATTTAGTACCGTGGCCCCCCCCCCACTTCCCCACAGGACCAAGGCGCTAACCCCATTAACCTCTCCGCTCTCTGCACAAGCGTCGGGGATGCTTGCACGGCCGGCACCTCATCAGTCACTTCATAGGTGAAGAGCCCCTACGAGGTGGTACGGTAGAGAAATACCAATGCACACAATCCACAATCCACACAAGCGCAACGCCCCACAATCGCCTCGGAGCGAAAAAAGACAAAATTGAATCTAAAGAGGTCGGCGGCACACACACACAGACACACACACACACACACACACACAGACACACACACACACACACACACACACACACACACACACACAGAGACAACAGAATAAAAAACTAAAATGCAAAAAGGTCACCCATAAAAAAAAGGATGACACGGGATTAGAGATTCACCCACCCCCCCACCCACCCACCCACCCCTCACCCCCCAAAAAAACCCACACACTCGCCACCCCGGTTGTTCCTGAACAGAGAGGCAGGACGGAGCAGCGTGGGTAATTGCCTTCCCCCAGCGGCGTGACATTCTCTCCCTCCCCGGTCCTGCCCTTATCTGCTTGCCCTTCTGTCGCCTCCGCCATCACCACTGGATGTCTTCCTCTCCGTGTCAAAGCTACTGTGTGGTCACGCCGTGGCTGAGACGCGTCGCGGAACAAATAACTAGATGGAGAGGGAGTGAGGGAGGGAGGGAGGGAGAGACGGAGACGAAGGAATAGCAGGAGAGAGAAAATAGAGCTATAGAGGAGAAAGGCAGACGCGAAGAGTGAGGGCAGGCAAGCAGGTCAACGGAGAATAAACAAAGAGAATGACTGAGTGAAAGAAAGAGAGAGAAAGAGAGAGAGAGAGCTAGAGAGCGAGCAAGCGAGTGAGACAGAGAGAGAGAGAGCACACGAGAGAGAGAGAGTAGACTGGACTGGTATCTCTGTACAGCAGCCAGGCTGAGTCAGAAAACCACACTGGCTACTCTCACTCTCACTGGCTCTCATTTATCCTACTCGTTCCATTTTCCAGGTCTCCCAGCCCCCCCCCCCCCCTTTGAGTTCCGACTCCCTGTGTTCCAATTCCCTCTACTCTGTCTCTCCTCAGGGCCACGTGCTAATCTCTCCATATATCTGTGTTTCTCCCCACTGCCACAGATCTCTGATTCAGACTCAGTCTGCCCCGGCCTCAAAGCAGCTCTGCTCCGCTCGCTTTCTGAAGGTGGCTGAAGAAAGAAGACTGTGACAGGGGAGAAGAATGCTTGGGGAATGGGGGAGAGAGAGAGAGAGGGAGGGAGAGAGAGAGAGAGAGAGAGAGAGAGAAGACGGATGGAGGGTGGATATAGAGGCAAGTGGATGGAGAGAGAGAGAGAGAGAGAGAGAGAGAGAGAGAGAGAGAGAGAGAGTGAGAGAGAGTAAGAGAGAGAGAGAGAACCATGGACCAGGAAGAGAGGAGAGCAGAGATAAGAGAGAAAGAGATATGGTCTGAGATACATTAAAATAGTACAACACACAGAGACAGGAGATTGAATAGAGAGGAATAGGGTTTCATTTGATCAGTTCCAGCCAAACCCAGCTCTCTCAGGGTGACAATAAGCTTGCATCTTTTTTGTTTGACGCAGATTGGTTTTCGGAACAGAATTGTGGTGCATGGGTGTGTATGCGTTTGTGTGTGTCTGTGTCTGTGTGTATGTGTGTGTGTGTGTGTGTGTGTGTGTGTGAGAGAGAGAGAGAGAGAGAGAGAGAGAGAGAGAGAGAGAGAGAGAAAGAGAGAGGCAATCTGCAAGGTAACGAAAACAAAAGTCCTTCGCATCTATGCATGAACCGTCATTTGTATGATAATGTGCGTTTAGATCTGCATATATAGTATGGTATATAGCAATAAAAAGCACATCAGCAAACTAGGCATGCGCTGCCTGTCTGATTTAGAGATGTGCTGCCTTTTTCACATCACCGCATCGATCTGTACTTGAACCATACCAGTCAACACAAGGTTCCAATGCGATCAGTACCAGAACCTTACCAGTCAACACAAGGTTCCAATGCGATCAGTACCAGAACCATACCAGTCAACACAAGGTTCCAATGCGATCAGTACCAGAACCATACCAGTCAACACAAGGTTCCAATGCGATCAGTACCAGAACCATACCAGTCAACACAAGGTTCCAATGCGATCAGTGCCAGAACCGTACCAGTCAACACAAGGTTCCAATGCGATCTGTACTAGAACCGTACCAGTCAACACAAGGTTCCAATGCGATCAGTACCAGAACCGTACCAGTCAACACAAGTTTCCAGTGCGATCTGTACCAGAACCGTACCAGTCAACACAAGGTTCCAATGCGATCAGTGCCAGAACCGTACCAGTCAACACAAGGTTCCAATGCGATCAGTGCCAGAACCGTACCAGTCAACACAAGGTTCCAATGCGATCAGTGCCAGAACCGTACCAGTCAACACAAGGTTCCAATGCGATCAGTACCAGAACCGTACCAGTCAACACAAGGTTCCAATGCGATCAGTGCCAGAACCGTACCAGTCAACACAAGGTTCCAATGCGATCTGTACTAGAACCGTACCAGTCAAACAACAAGTTTCCTAGGTTTCGATCTGTACCAGAACCGTACCAGTCAAACAAGGTTCCAATGCGATCAGTACCAGAACCGTACCAGTCAACACAAGTTTCCAGTGCGATCAGTGCCAGAACCGTACCAGTCAACACAAGGTTCCAATGCGATCAGTACCAGAACCGTACCAGTCAACACAAGGTTCCAATGCGATCTGTACCAGAACCGTACCAGTCAACACAAGGTTCCAGTGCGATCTATACCAGAACCGTACCAGTCAACACAAGTTTCCTATTCAATCTGTACTAGAACCGTACCAGTCAACACAGGTTTCAGAGGATCCCTAAAAAGAATAGAACATCCAGAGAACCACATATCTCAGCCAGGCCAGGTCAGTTCAGTTCCACAGTATGAAGCATTCTATGAAGGCAATACAAATAACAAACACGTTATTTGAAAACTTTCCCAATGGTTTGCCAGCGTTCCATTCGAGGGGTTATCCGACATCTACTCACCTTTAACGATCTGCTTGGCGCAGGTGTTGTAGACCTGCTCCTGAGAAGTGTTGGTTGGGAAGACCCGGTCAAAGGCGTAGGATTTCCCCTGCCAACGACAAAACACAAAGACTCACTCAGCGCACACTGATGTGATATGATGCTGAACGTAGTTTAGAACAAAGCCGAAAGCTTGTATTATGTGATTCACTGAAAAAACACACCAACAACCATCATTTATTTTTACAAGTGTAAAGGCAATGCCCATACCCATGGGATTTCCCAAGTACAAATGAATTGAGCTGAGCTCAGCACATTCTGTAGCCAACTTTTGCGTTAATTCCTATGACAGGACGTAGTTTCAAAACAAAAATGTTCCCGATAACCTGGCTACAGGCGTACTGTTTGATCAAAGTGCAGCCTGCAACGCAACACACTGGTTCAGCTCAAACTCAACGCCTTCCCATTAACTGTACGAACGGTGATTTTGGTCGTACTCAAATGATTGAGTTTAAGTACGTATTGAATTGATATTGTATACTTGCATTTGACATGTTTGTGTATGTTTACATTGCGTTTGTCTGTGTGTGTGTGTGTGTGTGTGTGTGTGTGTGTGTCTCATTCACACACCTGTATGCCTGAGAGTCCTTGTGTTTTGTGCTTCCTTCTGTCTGATCTCTCACTCTCCCTCCAAATTCAGGTACATTAGTCTGCCACTAATGTCAACCCCCCCACCACAAAATCATCTGCTCCTTGTCCAATCAGTGGGCTGTCCGCTTATTTAAAAGATCCAACTGTCTTCCAATCGGGAGTCGACCCGTTAGCCTTGTATTCGTCTGTTCCTTGCAGACTCGCAGACCCATTGTTTGTTGACCTTGTGTCTAACAGACTCCGTCGTGTCTTTTGTTAGGTGGTTCCTTATTATTTGCGTGTTGCAGGATGAATAGGTGAATAGGTACGATACCCTTGGGTTTACATTTGCACGAAGGCTTGCCTCTGTTAAAGGCAACCAGGTTAGGAGCGGTTGCCACCCTGTGTAATTATAAGATACAGAGAATGTATATTCATGCACTAGTTTAGTTGTTCACTGTTCACTCTATTATTTTTTCTATTTCTTTGCCACCACTCATAGCTCCCTTTTCTCCTTGGCGTATTGTTTTTTGTGAAGACAACCTTGCACTTGGGTTCTTTGAGTTTTGTGGCTTGGCTGAAATCAGTTTAGTATGCTCTATTTTGTTACGGCTCGCCTACATTTCTTATACTTGGGCGAGTTCAATCTTAGTGTGTGTGTGTGTGTGTGTGTGTGTGTGTGTGTGTGTGTGTGTGTGTGTGTGTGTGTGAGCTAAACTACAAGGTGTTAAGAGACATTAAACTTAGTGTTGTACAGGCAAATAGGGCAGTCAAAAACAAATCGACACCGCCACGCACGGAAATAGCAAGTCGGTCACTCATAAATATTTTAACAGCACACCACTCCACAACCATAAAGACGATGCCCGTGTGTGGGGACTGAAGCTCATGTTTCCACATCTGTTAGCGTGTGTGTGTGTGTGTGTGTGTGTGTGTGTGTGTGTGTGTGTGTGAACGGTGGGTGTTTCAAAGTGTGTGTCCTCATTCCGGTGCGCTTTAGAGAATATCTTGTGTTGGTGTCCTCCACTGCCCACACACGTGTGTGTATCGAGCGATATGGAGAAGCAGCCCCGCTTTAAGTAGGCTAGTTTAGTGCAGTGCAGGGGCCTTGAAGGCACATTCTCGGGCCCCCAGAGAGGGATCACATCACCACCAAATCCATTAGCAGATATATACCGCGGAGGGATGGAGAGGAGAGGAAAAGAGAAGTGGAGTGGAAGAGTAAAGAAAGAGTGGAGGGGTGGAGGGAAGGGGGAACAGTGCCCTGTCCATCGATTCTATTCTTATCCGTATTTTCAATGTTCTATATTTGCAGAATTGGATTGTTTCTTTAGGTTTTGGAGAAAAAAAAAACAGGCACAAAACCTGATTCTGACAAAAAAAGGACTAGTCCGTTTTGGTTATTTAAATCTATGGTTTCCATCTCACAGTGCACTGAGGCCTAAGAACACGAGGTGGCAGAGAGGGATGGAGAGAAAGTGTGATAGAAAGATAAAGACGAAAAGGTAAAGAGAGAGAAGGATAGAAAGGTCGATAGAAAGGTAGAGGCAAAAAAGATAGAGAGAGAAAGAGGGAGAGAAAGTGTGATTGAAGAAACAGAGAGAAGGACGGAGGGAGAGACAGGGAGAAAGAGAGAGAGAGAGAGAGAGACAGATAGAGAGATG
Organism: Galaxias olidus; assembly: GCA_026901105.3. NCBI lineage: Eukaryota > Metazoa > Chordata > Actinopteri > Galaxiiformes > Galaxiidae > Galaxias > Galaxias olidus. Next base: position 273,290 of record JAPMUY010006517.1, read on the forward strand.
TCGGGGTAAATGGTCTCGGCAGCAGCAGCAGCAGCATGAGTAAAAGCCTGGAATGCTGACTAAAGGCCGTTTACCTGCCAGCTGGGCAACTAGTCAATCAGCTGCTTAGTCAACTGAACAATCGACCAGTCAGCCAGTCAGCCAGTCAGCAAGACAGACAGACAGGTAAGCCGGCAGACAGACAGACAGACAGACAGACAGACAGACAGACAGACAGACAGACAGGCAGACAGGCAGGCAGGCAGGCAGGCAGGCAGGCAGGCAGGCAGGCAGGCAGGCAGGCAGGCAGGCAGGCAGGCAGACAGGCGTACCAGAACATCCAGACTTTTCTCAAAGGCTGGAGCTCAAAAGCTGTAATTAAAGAAACTCTGTTTATGCCTGACAGTGCCTGTGCTCCTTTCCTTCTTTTCATATCATCTTCCTCTCTTCTCTTTCTCTTCTCCCGGGACCTCTGTCTTCCCCCTCTTTCCCATCCTCCCTTCCCCCTCTCCCCTTCCTCCCCTGGTGATAGCCTGCTCAGCTTGAGACATTAACGAGGTTATTCAGCCTCCCCCCACCACGCTCCCTCCTCTCACCCCCTCACCCACCCTCCCACCCCCTCAATCCCTCTCTCCAATGCCCTTATCCCCCCCCCCCCCCCCCCTCTCCAAACTCTTGGGCCTCTCAGCCTATGAACACAAGCAGCCATAGCCGCCACCACTGGAGCGAGCGGCCAGCATCAGGATCTTTCCGCTGAATAATGAATGATCAGCAGAGAGAACACCACCTTCTCCACCTGCTCCATCGTGCCTGTGAGGACGCAGGAGGTCAGGTTCCCCGCACAGACATATCGTAAACCAATTTCCCTATCAACCTCGTTCACCGATGGCCACGCGTGTGTGCTTGTTTGCTGACAAACACCTGTTTGCTTGCTTGCACCCACTGTACATAAACACACTAACTCACACACAGACTCCATATCCTCTCTTTAAAAGGTTTAAGGTATTCAAACAAAAGCCTATTTGGCCCCTGCGAAGGGTTCGATTGCCAGTAGAGATCCGTTTTTGAACGTTACCTTAGTCTGGTTTAAGTCTATTTTAGTCTATCTATTTGATTTTCAGCTTCTACTCTTTGTTAAATTAAAGGGGAAATTTTTTTTGTGTGAAGCACGAAAACAAATCTGTTGTTGGTTGTCCTTAATGCTGGCTCATCAGCTCTATTACAATAGTTGTTTAAACAGTGCTCTTCGAGTGTGGTGATTTTTGTAAACCGGCAGGTACAACATGCAGGCTCATCATCAGGCCTGATTACCTGGCCTTGTTCCCAATGACGCACTTCACTCAGACACACACATACACACTCACACACACACACACACACACACACACACACACACACACACACACACACACACACACACACACACACACACACACACACACACACACACACACACACACGCATTGTTCCTAATGACGCATTTCATACAGATGCACACACACACATACACACACACACAGACACACAAATGAAAAATATCAATCTCTCCTCTCTTTCTCTATTTCTCCCAGCGTGAATTAAATTAATCTGTTACATAAGCAAAGAGGAAAAGGAAGCCTTTTGCCAGTTGTTTGCTCTTTAGCCTCGTTAGCAAAAGTGCTAATCTGCTGTTCCGCTGTATAACTAGGATAGCAATTACTGGACGCCCTGTCTGTTTGCCGGTGTTTACACACACACACATGCTTTTTTGTTTGTGTATATTTCATTTTACACAAACACAAATAAATTTGTACAGTATATATACTGTATTTATATATATTTACCAATTGTGTTGGTTATATTTGTGGATATTTTACGCCCATGCGGGCTCGTGTGTACATCAGAACTGCCTGGTCCAACTACTACGCTCACCAATGCTTAGTTTAGAAAGAGAGGGAGGAGAGAGGGATGGGAACGTAAGGGAAGAACAGTGGGGTGACAGTAAAAAAGAGAGTGATCAACATAAACAAAGAGAAATAGAAGGGAAAAATTAAAAAGAGAAAAGGATGGAAAAAATGAATGGGGGAGTAAAAGTGACAGAGGCAGAGAGACAGAGAGAGAAGGAGACAAGTTGGACTGAACGGAATTGACAGACGACACAGAGAGAAGGTAAAGAGACGAGGGGAGGAAGGAAGAGAAACCCACAGAGAGAAAAGAGGGACCGGCAGAGGAGAGGAGTGAAGTGGGGGATCGATTGAACTGCAGCTGAATGTAAATGGAGGATTTGTTGGCAGACGTGCTCTAATTGGCTGAGCCCTGGGGAACACCACGGATCTTCTCCTATACATATCTATCTCACGAACACACACACACACACACACACACACACACACACACACACACACACACACACACACACACACACACACACACACACACACACACACACACACACAGTAATGCACAAACACATACGCACACAGACACACACATTGACTTTATACGAATCTGCACACATGCATGCAGGCATTGCCTTAAACAAACCCAAACATGCACACAGATAAATATGAGGTGCGCACACATACACACACATGCTCGGGTAAGACACATGTTGGCCTATTCCTTCATGCATGCATACGCCCACCAACGTGAACATCCTAACACAAACAACACACACTGACTCACAAACCCACACACACACACACACACACACACACACCACACATGCAGACATTTGTTGCCTATAGTTCAAAGAAATATATTCCCTGTCTGCTAACATTTCCCCCTGACCTTCGGACAGATCCTGGAGCCCAAAGCTGTGCTTCCCCACTGTGGGAGATACATACATGAGATTGAGGAATAAAAGGATTAGGGATTTGGTGGTGTCTGCCTGTGTCCTCTCCCTCCTAGTCTCTGTGACTGCTCGCATCGCAGTCCTTTCAATGCGGAGCAGGATTCTCGCTCCTGGCCTCCTCTCTGAGGTATTACAAGCCCCCTCACACATGTTCACGCACACGCACACACACACACACAAACACATACAAACTGACTCTCAACCATTCATTCAAAGAAACACACAAACACAATCCAAAAGATTAAACACACACACACACACACACACACACACAAACCCACTCACAAACAAATAGACACGCAGTCTCACACCTATTCATTCACAGAAACAGACACAAACACAAAGATTAAACCCACTCACACACACACACACACACACACACACACACACACACACACACACACACACACACACACACACAAAGAGAAGAGGGCTATAGAACTATGTAAGGTTGCCACTGGCGGCTGTATATCCTGAGTTGACAAGGCTTCAAGCTACAGATAACAGCATCATTAGTTTCACCTTAACACCAGTAAACCCTTGACTCCTGTTTATTACCACAAAACCGCCGTAACTAACAACAGGATTCAATCCACCTTGACAACATAATACACCTTGACAACATAATACACCCTGCTTCCCTGGAAAACCTGATTGTCAATTATGAGCCAATGTAGTTCATCCATTGGACAAGAGACACCACAGGGTGTAAATAAAATAAAAAATAAAATTAAAAAAACAAATAAAGGGTGAGGGTGCGGTGGGGGTCATAGTGCTCTTTTTTTATCTAAAATACAAAAACTCTGAAAATGCAGTGTGGCTGTAATGGCTTCTATTACGTAAAAACAGATAAAAAAGATCGCACTGTGGCAGTGTTGTAATGGCTCTCTGTGAGAAACGAAGCAATTGGGGGGGGGGGGGGGGGGGGGGGGGGGTAGAGGTGATCGCAGAGTCTGACGCTCCATAAATTTTTCGTTTACCACCAATTTCTCACTCGGCATCTTATTTCTGTCCTCGTGCAATCCAGTCAGGAGTTGTGACAGGACACTCCGACATACAGAGAACTGAAGCAATTGGTCTGCCATGGAAATGCAGCAACTTGCATAATTCATCTAGAGGGCGAAGCGATGTGGAAAATGAGGAGAAGAAGGGGGTGGGGGAGGAGAAGGTGATGTCTGTGTTTTGTGAACACAGCAGAGAGGATCAGGAAACCTCAGTGGAACCTCCTTGACCTCTGAGTCCCTCTGGAGAGATTGAAAGGAAAAAGATAAAAGAAGGTAGAGAGTAAAAAAAACTGGGAAAGAAAGAAAGAAGGGAGCAAGAATAAGAGAGAGAGAACGTAATAATCGTAGAAAGTAAATAATGAGGACACAGAAATAACGACAGAGAAAAAAGAGAATGAAAGAGAGGGAGATAGAAAAAGACAGGCATAGAGAGCGAGGGCCCTGGCAACCAAAGCCCAGTGCTGTATTCACAGAGGAAGTGACACGTCTACAGGCGCTACCAGCACCTCGAGCTCGCTGGCATCGGAGGGAGCTGTTCAGACAGGGACGATCTCCTTTAGCACGCACACACACACACGCGCGCACACACACACACACACACACACACACACACACACACACACACACACACATACGCACACATTGGAAAGAGCTGTTCAGACAGGGACGATCTCCTTTAGCAGGCACACACACACACACACATACACACACACACACACACACACACACACACACACACACACACACACACACACACACACACACACACACACACACACACACACAGATTGGTGCGACCTCTTTTAGCACAAACACACACTTACGCACACACACTTACGCACACACACACATACGCAAACACACACATTGGAAAGAGCTGTTCAAACTAGTACGACCTCCTTTAGCAAGCATGCATGCACACAATCACACACACACACACACACACACACACACACACACACACACACACACACACACACGCGCGCACGCGCGAGCACACATACACTCATCGGGAAGCGCTGTTCAGACCGATGCGATCTCCTTAAGCAGACAGTTTGTATAAGTACAGAACACAAAGAAAAAACATCTATTTTTCCAGCACACACACACACACACGCACGCACGCACGCACGCACGCACGCACACACACACACACACACACACACACACAACACACGCACGCATACATATACAGCCACACACACACACTTATTATACAGTAGTACAGTACACGTCGCTCCGAACTTTTTTTACATCACACACACTAGTCATAAAATGGACTTAGAGAAAATGACATGGTGGACAGACACAGACAGCAACAGGAGACAGATGGAGAGGAGTAGATACAGACAGAACGGTCCAAGAACCACTAGATTTCCATTAGCTAATTACAACTGACCCTCTTGCACTGCTCTGAGGAGTAATTCAACGCATTGTGTTACTAGAGCACAAAACCACCAGGTCCTCAAGATGGCTGATCCATTGTACGTTGTCAAATGCAACAACATAAACAATTTAGAATAGCTGTTTCAGTTATTGTTTTGTTTGACACCACAAATTGCCGATAGAAAAGACATTTCGACTCTAGTCCTTCTACTTCTATGATTCATCTGCTCTCCCACTGAGATGGATTCTCCCAGTCCTCGGACGGGAATCTCTGCCTCTCATGCTTCCTCCGGACTAGATCTACAGCTCCTATTACAAAACACTCTGCGCCAAACCATCGATCGATCGCTTGGAACGGCTATAATTGAATTAGTGGAACAGCCCACAGCCAAAAGCTATCGACTTCAGTGAAGGTAAAAGGGATGATAGCGAAGTCACTTCTTTAGCCAGAGATTCATAGATACTACTTGTGCTGTCCACCCACACTAACTCATTGTTTGGGAGGCTGATCACTGAGTACGTTGGTCTCCGTATGTTCATGATTTAAGATTATTTGACTAGAAAGATACAATTTGGCATAGTCGGCCCAGGACAGTGTTCATTTTTTTTAGATGTGCTTACAAGTTAAATTCGTAATTTGAAACACGTTTTAGCTCTTCATCCAGCATCACATTTCAGTCAAAAGGCAATGATTCATTCACTAATTGTCTTCTGTTCACAACTCCCTTGTTTCTAAAATAACTAATACACATTCCGACAGACACGTTAATGAGCTGTATCACATCGTTAGTCTTCAGCCTCGTTAATGACAGCATATGGCTTTTGAATAATTAATCACACCACAAACAGGCAGGATAAAGATAAGTCAAATATGCTGCCATTGGTGCATTGGTATGATTAGGCTGATATGTTGACTATGTAGTTGCACAGAGACTGGTATAAAGAAGAGGGCTAGCAGCAGTAAGAAATGAGTTATTAGAATGAGCATAATGGAAAGAATTTAATGAACCAGGACAATTTGGACAGTCTGACCTAACTAAGTAGACACTAACTAGACCACTGGCATGTTGTCAAGGAAAACTGCACAAAAACCCCTTGTTTCTGTTACTGTGTGTTTTTTTTAAGAACACAGATTATTGACACTGAAGACTGTTTAATTTAACACACATGTCCATTCTATTAACTCCAATTCTGTGGGATAAATCAACAGCGGAGCGTGAAAGTGGATTCTCTCATCAGCTAAGCCGTGGTTTGTACAAGAGCCAGGCAGAAAGCTAATTTGGTTAATAATTTAAAAAAGGCCTCGAGAAAGAAACAAAAATCATAAAAAACCTACCAAATGGAATTAATGAGCAACTCAAGTCAGGACAAATGGAACAAGGGGTGGAGTGTACAGCCCCCCAAAAAACATGACTTAAACATTAAACAGTGCCATAAACTCGCTTTAAATTCCAGTATAACCGAAGAAAAATAACCAACTGTTATCATAAACTATTTCATTTAGATTGTGTGTTTATTTACACGGACTATGCTCTATGTGATAAAATGTCTTTTTGAAAGGAGACCAGCAGTGGAGCGTGCATAAAATAGCCTACAGCAGATGTCTAGTCAAGCGTCCAGTCCTATGAAAGAAAAGGGCCGATGGTAAATTGAACAGTAGAATCTGAGAGAGCGGTAACAGAGAAGAGAAGAGATGCTGCTCAGGTTTGACGTCTTCTCCACTTGATTTGAAGCAACCTTTCACTGCACTGGACGTGGGCATGCCTCCCACGATGAGAGACGGAGAGAGAAGGGGGAACGAGCACATTGGAGAGGGCGAGAAAGAAAAAAAAAAGAGAAAAGACATGCAGAAAAGAGATATGGTAATATAGAAGTGGAAGAGACGCATAACAAGACTCAGACATCAAGAGAATGTCAAGAAAAAATACATTGAAAACAGACAGAGACATCGGAAAACATGAAATGGGTTATACAGAGAATGGGAAAACAAACCAAAAGAGAGAAAGAGAGAAAGAGAGAGAGAGGTGGAGGGAGAGAGAGAGACAGACGGAAAGAGAGAGAGAGGTGGAAGTAGATAGTGGGAAAGGCACATGCGTGAACATGTGTACAGCCGTGATGTGCTGCCCTCGAACACCAGCGAAGGAGCAGCACGCGGGAGCAGGGGCGTCACTAATGAGGAAGAGGAAGATGCTCTGCTTCAAAGCCCCCCTGGGACCGGCCTGCAAGCCACCGCAGACACACAGACTTCTAACATGAAAGAATAGGAAGAAACCGGGCAAGATAAAACTCAGCAAAACTCTCTTTTTTGTTTTTGTTTTACAAAGATAGCCTCCTTATCAACGATCCGCACGCTCACATGAAATATGAGTTAAAGAGAGCCGCTATGGGAAATCACATCTAAATCCCCTGCTGAGTGACGCTTCCCGAGCTTAAAACGAAGTCAAAATCACATTAAAACAGAGAAAGAAGAGAGTCGGGAAGACATTCCCCCGCAGATTTACGTTAAATGAGTTCCTTTCTGTTGGAAAATGAGTGCCTCTTTTAGGGCGCAGCGAGTTGGAATGTTGATTCCTGTTCCTACAAAACGAAATCGAAGAACAGCTCATCCCTTCAATAGGGGGATCACCTTCCTGGTCATAGGTTAATCTAGTGGTGAATGGCGGGCTAAACGGGAAATTGAATCCCTATATATATATGTACCGGCTCTGAGGATGTACGGTTTGCATTGCATCCCCTCTCTAAAAACCATTAAACACGGCTGAATCCCCAATGGTGGATAACGAACACAGCCTTCCCTTCACACCCCCTTTCCTGCTGACTCACAAATGAGAAAACAAGCCCCAGATTAATTAAAGCATCAAATACTGTTTAGAGTGAACGAGAGAAAATGTAATGGGCTGTGAAGGAGGTTCGAGGGAAGACAAAGGTCCGTCCCTTCCCAGAGAGAGGAGTTGGAATAGCATCTGTTGTGGAGTGAAGCTGCAATCAGCACAGGACAGACAAGTGTTGTTCCAGACTTGTGCTAGAACCCCCATTATATTGTTTAATGAGATTGGGAAGGCATGATGCACACCACAGAGATTTAGAACAGATTCAGAAGACTAAAAAACTTTAGCCTCCCCGCTGTTAAATTGCTGCATAGGGGCTTGGTTTAAAACTTTCCCACTGAAGTTTAATCAATCTTTGTAGAAGAAACCCATGGGTCTGCGCTCATTCAACACAACGGGTGATTCCTGCTGCTTCAGCTAGCAGTTCTCATCAGCTCGCTTCTCACGTAGAACTGAGACCAGGAGGAATCTACTCTCCAGTCGACCATGACCAGATAAAAGCTACGCTGTCAAGTAGAGATTGAGCAATATTCTCTCAAAATTAAGTGGCCACTAATGAACAATAAACCCCGGCTTTCAACGTGGTTGTGATGCGTCGATTTGCTTGAGTGTTTGGTGTCAATGATTTCAAATGTACATTCACACACACGCACACTACTCTCAGACTCTCGTGAATAACATGCATACACAATTATTGAACAGAAACAATTTTTATCGGAATGAAAATAGCACAGAAGTGAGGAGTAGGTCAAAACGGCTTTTGTGCTTTGCTAAGGAGTGTGTATAATGCACTTCTTTGAACCTTGTGCTGGCAGAATGAGGTTATGCCCCTTCACACACCACAGCAAGTATCTTTTCAGCCTTTGTGTAAAAAATGAAATCCAAAGGCTTTTACAGTGCTGTGATGCTTAGTGCTGTGGCCTTGGGCAGTGGAAGTGTAAAAAGCGGCTTCACTTTTGTACACAAGGGAGGAGACAGAGCCAAGGACGGGGTAATCCATAAAATAATACATGCTTGGCTGTGGAAGAGCATCGACTCCTATTTAAAAGCCAAGCTGGTGTTTTCTCTGCGTTCTTTAGCACTGGGACTGTACAGCAGCCCTTTTTTAGTCTCATTAAAATGGACGTCAGCCTGCCATAACTCAAACTTGAGTCCTTTAATTAAAGGCAAGCGTGCTTTTCGACTTCCCAAGTCTAATTAGGGAATACTACAGTCTTAGTGCATGAATGTATGGATGGATGTGTGTATGACAGTACGTGCTTGCAACAGCTAGATAGAGATGATTGTTACCATACATTTTAATAGGAAAGTGTGTAAAGCATGGAGTGTCAGTTATAGGAACTCATGTGCCAATGTAAACTTATTTGAGCACGTTTGAACCCCGAAGCCTCACTACACAACACATTTTCTACAACAGTGAAATCATTCAAGCCGAACTATTTCAGGGCCGCCAAATTGGGAAGTGGAAATGCCTCCCTTGAGAGGGGCACGCTATCAAAATGGTTTTCCCGTCTGTCTTTGTAGCAAATCTGACAGTCGCCCAACGTGTTGACTCAGACGAAGGAAACACAGGGGTGAAAGAAAATTGTGCTGTCACAACAACCCGCAGGAAAATGCCTGGTCCCAAATGACAGTTCAGTCTAACAAAAAATCGTAATTTTTTCCTTTTACGATCAGACCTCTGAGACCGAGGGACGCGCCGGCGCGCTCATCAGTCATCCGCTACAAAATCTTGAATAAAAAACGAACTATTTGATTTAGAGACAATTTCTTTTTTTTGTTTTAAACTAGAGGCCTGTAGCTTTAATTGAAGACCATTTTGGTCGATGTAAGCTGTTCGCATACTTTTCCACAGATCTACAAAAGTAGGGAATGTTGCTTGCACGTAGCCTATCATAGGTTGCGTTGCCCCTCGCTTATCAACATAAACCACTGATCTAGTGTTATTTTCGCGGGGTTTTATGACATCATTAGATAGTTTAGGTCACGTGATTTAAAGTTCCCAGTGTTTACTCCAAAGAATTGCGACGATAATCATTCGACCGTCGACACAGCCTGCATGTCAATGAAGATAAACCCTTTCCATTGGCATCATGTCATATTGGATCATACAGTGGATAAGAGACGCAACACAACTGTATTTTTTACTTTTACCAGCCACTATGTCTAGAAGAAGATACACTAACTCGATAAGAAGCTATTGAGAGGATATTTCAAAGTGAGGAGAGAGGACAGCGCGTCGTTTTCATACAGCCGCTCAAGCCAATAATCCCAAGATGTTGACGATTTTAGAAAAGGAATAGGTCCATTTGAGGACAAGTAAGTAGTTTCAAATTGTAATAATATTTGGATGCACGTGACTTATTGCCAATGTTTTATTGAAAGGAATGTTAGCCTGTTATTGTTTGCCGATGGTGTGTTGAAAGTGAGTAAGCCTAGTAAGCATCCTGGCGCGACTTAGCAAATTTACTTGGGATAATTTTATTATCTCAATATCACAATAGTCCATGATATTGAGAAATAGCCATGGTAACTTGTTATAATTTTCCAAATGATACTTGTTTGCAATTTCGTTTGAATTATAATATGCAATTGATGTTTTGTGATAGCCAACATTGTAACTTGATTCTAATGTAAATGTGGGGGGAGGTTGCAAATGTGTCGGGTGTAGAGGGTAGAATGTGAAATTTAGGCTGAATGGGGGTGGGTTGTAAAATGCAAATCTTGTGTGGGACAAAAGTGGGTCTGTGTTCATGTTCTCTGCATGAAGTTTTATTTCATTACAAATGTTGTTACTGAATTGCTATTACTGTTATTGTTGTGACACATTTCTTTTATTTTTGATTTCTTTATTTTATTTTTTATTAGTGTTGAAGATCAGAGTGCAACAAAGCCTGCCATCCCTGTAAATCAGCAAGCACCCTCCAGCACAGACCAGCAGGCACCTCTCTGCTCCTGCTCCTGTCTTTTAGCCCAACAATCGCCTACGTCTTTCCACTTTCTGGACATTGCTGTCACCAATTCATTCATCCTCCACAAAGAAGTATGTGCAAGAACAACATGTCACATCAGGTCTTTGTTGAGCTGCTCACTACTGAACTGTGTGGGGTGCAACTGGATAACACCACAGCAGAGAGGCAATATGGACACACTCCTGTGGCCATTGTTCCAGCCAACGTACATTCAGATAGGGCACCAGAAGGCCACAGGAAGTGAAAACTATGCAATAAATACACTACATGGCAGTGTAAGGACCCCCACTTTACACAAACTGCCAAGTATCACAGTTAGGGACCTCTAGACCACAAGATTTCATTTTTCAGGATGGTAGAACATTTTGACTGTACAAAACGAGTATGAACAATGGTCACTCTAATGTAAATAGTTCAGTGGAAAGTGATCTTATAAGGTTCCAGACACTTCAGTGTGATTCCATACACCAGTGGCTACATCATAACTGAATTTAAGAGTACTTGCATGCTTTTTTGCTGTGTTTTGCTAATAAAACTGAAGAAATTCAATGGCCGTTTTTTGTTTTTTTGGTTTATTATGGTTATTATGCCATATTCTACAGTCCAGAAATGTGGTTTGAGTGCCACACTTGATTAGCCTCAACTGTACTGAATCTGGGGATATGTGTTACTTCAGTGTCCTACCAGAAATGACTGCAATATTAGTTAAAATATAAAGATATCAAAAACGGCAATAAAACAGCCTAGAGCTCAGAGGGCAGTGATACGCCATTATATATCAAATGTGCACCTAGATGCACATACATCCCTGCACAGTAAACACTGAACAATACAGTACATCATAGCGTGTAAAGATGCATATAAAAATATATACTGTCTGCATGTACCCTCTCACTAATCCCCAGCTCTGTTCGGGTCTCTGACACATGAGGTATGTATACAAAAACATCTATCTTTTCCAATCTGAGAGGAAGCCATATTTTTCATTATTATTTATTCATGGGGCTAAAGTAACATTCACTGTGGACTTTTTCCCTCCCTCTCACAAAGATTAGATTAGAGATGCAATCTGGCCTGGGCCATGGAATATGATTGCAGGGGCCTGAAAGATTAGGATAAGTGGATATACACAGCTGTGCCCCATTTAAGCATGGAGGATAGGGGGCACAAAGTTCAAGCCTTGGGGACAGTGGGAACCATTAGCTTGAACTGGGCTATAACGGACCGAACGGCTTCAGTGGCCTACATCAGTGCAGCTCAACAGGTAGCCACTAAACTAGACTGCAGCACACATGACACACCATAAAAGAAGAAAGCTCCACAAGGGGTCATATTGAGGGGTCAAACTACGATACTTTTTTTCTGTTGCCAACAACTAAAATGAATTGAGGCCGCAAGCTTTCAATATTTCACAACACACCATTTTATTCTTAACATTCCAATAAAAAACAGTTTTTAGAAGGGTCAAAGCTGTAAAACGATATAAAACAGCTATGATAAACTATTCCTGCTAGCAATCATCATGCCACTTTTCAAAGTAGTCCACCAGAAACATATTTGTTTCCTTGTTCTCTGTAGGACGAATGGCTCAGATGTTCGCTCGAACAGTAAGCAGCTTTTGGTCTGACCCAGAATGCAACATTTCACTATAGTATGTCCTACTTCCTGTTGCCCTGATGGATCAGCTTGTCATTTAATAATCTAATTGTTCACTGTCACTGCTCCTCCAGGTCCTAACAGCATCCAATCATCTTCTAAGTTCTAGGTCCTATTGAATCAGTGTGCAGACTATAGTTCCAACTCTCATTTCTGTCTCTAAACATTCTGTTACCTCAAGGCTTCATACCGTACGGTATCACACAGCTGTGGTGGGTCAACTTGTCATTTCTGCGATCCACATCAACGTCACTGTCGCTTACGGTCTCAGCCGCCTTTTCCATTCCCAGTCCTAAATTGTGTCAGTAACGTAACCATCATATTTTGATAGTTGAAGAATGCCTTTAAGTTAAGTTAGGTACAGCAAAGCAACTGAGGTCTGACCATGTCCCTCGCAACCTGTACAGTACAGTATCATTCCAGCGCCCCCTGTCATGGCTTCTGTCACTTTACAAGGCCTGGGGGGTCTCCTGCTAAGCAAACACATTTTGTGACCATAAGATCCCCGACATGGCCGTCGCCACGGAAGTGGTTTCCACCGACCGTTGAGAATGTGAATGAGTTGAGTAGCTTTGCTAGTGTAGTGCATCCCTGGAGCCTCGCTGCCTGCTTTCCTGCCGAGGCCGTCTCCCGGCCTGATATTTTTAATCCTAATCTAATCGGACCGCTGAAGCCTTTCTTTCCCTCAGAGACATAAATTGTGGGGCAGAGAAAAGGCCACTGGATAAGAAAGCATGTGTGAGAAAAAGACCAAACACAGAATTCAGAACCCCGATAGAATTAAACATAAGATGAGAACCACAAAGAGTTTATCTAACGACGTTATTGTGCAGCAGCCGAAAACAGGGAGGTGGGGGTGGTGGGGTTCTGGGGATGCTTGGTCATGAAATTAAGGAAATGTAATTAGAAAATGGCTTGCTTCCTAGTACAGTCTTCATGGCTCCTGCTGATGTACTAATAGTAATACGTGTGAAAAGTAAATATGTGCTCAGGGGAAGATAAGAGGAAAATAGCAGCTCAAAGCAGTGATGGCCTCTGATGAGAGTTAGAATGTAGTTATCGAAAAGGATATTCTCTGTTTTCAAGGCACTGCAGACATTTCACATTTCGTCTCTTGTGTATATGTGGAAAAAATTCTATTTGACTCCACACATATATAGGTTATATAAATAATCTGTTTGACAGTCTCTGTAATCTCAGAGAGGAATTGATATTAAATGATTGTGGCTTTGCTCACACTGACATGGGAGAGGTTTATGCTGATTTCATTTCAGAATAGTGTAGGGTTATTGTGTACTAAAATTATATCCAATACACTGTTTAATGCCATATTTTCAGTACATGCAGTGCGTGCGAGTGTGTTCTGTGTCCATGCGTGTGTGTGTGTGTATGTGTGTATGTGTGTGTGTGTGCGTGTGTGTTCGTATGTGTGAGTGTGAAGCACATGAGAGAAGAACAAAGTCAAATTTGAAAAAATGAGGATTTCATGCTCACTTCATCATCACTGACTGGCTTCCACTCCGAGGGCCATTGGCTATGGATTTCTATTGTATTTTTTAGTTTATTCTCTCATTTGCTCACCTTCCATTCTTTCTTTCTGGCTATCTCTCTTTTTACTCTCGGATTGTGTGTGTTCAGGATGGCTGCAAAGTACAGCAACATTTGCATTTAGAATGTCATTCTGTTCTCCCAGCTGGCTTATACAATCATTTGACTGGTAGGAAAAACAACAACCAGACCATCAAACAGATCTCTCATCCAGGATGCTCAACATTCCATACTCTCACCTTATGGGCTAGCTTTATAAACTTACAATGTCCCTATTGCCACTGCACAAGCCCGTCATTCTCTCAAGATCCTAACACCATTTTCATTTGCAGTACGCAAACCAGCATGACACTTACCCTATACACAACAGCCTGGAGTAGCTGAAATTATAACGCTTCCCCCTCCCTAGCGACTTGTATCACACCTGAGACAGCTTCCCTGAATGGCTGAGTGCTGGATAAACAACAGTATTTGGCTGTTAACCTCTGCGCTACCACAGACCCGCTAAAAAGACCTTTCGCCTTCAAAGAAATTCCATAACTTATGGTTGTGGTGTCTAACCTCAGTCTACTGTGGTCAGCATTATTTTCCAGGTCAGGAATAAAGATCATAGGTACTCCTGCCCTTTGGTTGAAAATCATAAAAAAGAGCAGGAATTAAGTTTTCAACGACAGTGCCACGGGCAAAGTCTGCACCTCCAGTTCTCACTTTCATTATGAATTTGAATAAATTGAAGCATAGGCGGTTTCAAATCCACATTAGCAGACTACCACCTTGTCAATAACAATTTCTGAGCTGCTGTCATATGCTGGATTTTTTTGTACCTTTTTGCATGACAAATTGTGATTTCATAAAGCTACAATACTTTCTATTCTAATAAGGCCTAGGATTGGCTAAGCCAGTCACAACAATCACAACAATCTTCTTTAAACTTGTCGTTCATATTTGCATGTAAATGCTTGTATATGAAGGAACCATATTATTAGTATGGTATTATGACACTAGATGAACCAGGGTGACACATGAAACTGATCAATTTAAGCTGTACCTTAGACTATGTGTACTTTAGGTGTAACGGTCACCAATCCATTCACAAAGATTTATAGACGTTGAGAGAAATAAAGAGGGAGGGAGAGAGAAAAAAAGAGAGAAAAAAGAGAAAGTGTGTGTATGTGGGTGGGTGTTGGAGCGGATACCTCGTGTGTGCAAGACTGACCATAAAATAGTGTAACCCCTGCGTCAGTCCTAATAATGATCCTATCACCTGCGACAATGATGGATGACATAAAAAAAACATCCTGGAAAAAAACAACTTACCCCGAGGATGACAGTGTCATCTCCTTGAAATGTTGGGATGAACTTGTCTCCACGGATAATTTCGGATTGATTTAAGGGTCGAAAACGACATAACACCTTGATGTTGCATTCTGTGTTTGCATGGGCCATCGTGAAAAATTACCGGCTGCTATTCCAAAATAGTATGAAGAAATGTTTAAATATTAACCGTCTTACTAACTGTGATTAAAATTCTATAAAAACGTACTGTAGTTGGCTATGGTCAAATACATATTTTATCTTGAAAATAGGGGCGAAACATTTGTAAAAAAAAAAAATGTTTTTAGGTTTTAGAAGACTTAACCAAATATAACTAATTTTGAGAAAAAAATAATCTTTTCAGTAAAGTTGCCTTCTTCGATGGGTTGATTTCTTTACATTTCCGTAAATATATATACTTACATCCAAACGTGTAACCTACAAGGCAACTATATTTGGTCTAAGATTATTCCGAGAGGGTCTTGCGAGTTGTGGGACTGGGGATGCAGGGTTTTTTGGAAGCATGCCTTGCATCACAGGCAGCTCGGTGGTTACAATGAATAGGGGCGGGGCGTGGTTAAAGGGCTAGCTACTTACTTGCATCTTCTCTTCACTTGCATCAGCACCATGGCTCTGGATTCATAATTTCTATAAAGCTCTCCAACGCCCCCATGCGACTTGTTCTCTGTAATATAAATAATTTAATAAAAAGTATTCAAGACAGTAATTATGTAATTATTAATGCCCAAGCACCGTCTTAACTTCTTATAGCAGTTGATATAATTTTTATTAAAATCAAATCAAATGAATGAGTGAGGGAAGCTATGTTTTCGGATATGACTGAAACGTAGCGGGTCACCACAAAAAGGGAATTGCTTGTTTTGGTAACATTGGAAGCCCGGGTACGCGGATTTTTGTTCGTCCTCTTCATCATTGGCTCAATTGTGTAAACACCGTGCAGTCGGTTGATAACTTATATAAAAACAAACGCACGAGCTGTCAAATCTCTGGTGTCGTCGACTGAAAGACTGCTGGCTCACAACCTAGCTTTTGTTACGAACTACTTCCCTACACTTAGTGTCTAGCCTCGATAATTTAAGAATTTTTATCACAACGTTTTTTTGTATATTTACTCACTAGCCTAGACTTTGCATCCCTAAAACCATGGCTGATCCCAAATACGCTAACTTACCAGGAATCGTAAGTTGCTAATATTACTAGCTGGCTAGTTAGCTTCTGTTAAGCCCTTGCATTGAAAAGCATTGTATTTGACGTTAGCAAATGCTTATAGCTAGACTGTCAGATAGTTTGGTTATCATTAGCAAACTGCTTTATTTTGTCTGGCATAGCGATTTGTGCTATTTCAATGTAATTCACAAATGGCAAATTGCCTGCTAGCATCGGGTTGTTACAGCATTGCTATATAAAGCTTGTATTGTGATCTGACCGGGTCGCCCTTCTCTGGCCAACGCCCCGGTCGGCCCATTCATTCACTAATAATTCAACAATATCCTGATTGCTTTTTCCTATGCTGGTTTAGGAGCTTTCCTCGTTACTTCTAATTTATCAGTTTTTTTTTTTTTAAATGGGACGTTTGTGCTTCATCTTCCTGTTTGTTTCCACACAGGCCTCAAACGAGCCTGATGTTTATGAGACCAGTGATCTACCGGAAGATGACCAAGCACAGTTTGAATCGGTAAGTATTTACTTAAAATAGATAATAATCTCATGTGACGTCCAGACAAAATAAATAATTTGACTCGCTCTATGTAATTGCCAATTGCACACAAGAACAAAATAAACCATGTGCATTACGGCTTAGGGTTGATTGCAAATGACCCAAGTGTGTATGAACTCCTCTTGGTCATGGATTGATTTACTCTTAACTAACTCCATAACATTCCTAAGAAATAGTGAAGAAAGTCTGCTTATATTAATTGACTGACTCACTTCTAAGTTAAGAATTTCAACTAATTGGCATTTTCCCTCCCATATTCTCTCCTACAACACCCTTTTGGTCCTTGTGTTTTGACTTTCCCCCCACTCCTTATTGGACCATAGTTTGTACAAGTAAGATTGGTTCTATTTCCTTTAAGTGTATTTTTCCTCAAGAATTTTGCATGGGTTGTGATTCACTCTTCTTTTTTTTCCTGACGAAACGAGAACTGATGTGTTGTGCGTCTTTGCTCAGTAACTCCTCATGAAGTTGCTGCTGATTTGGTTATTTTCTATGTTGCTTTTTGTATGTTTTGGAGGGTTGATCAGCCTAATTGAACCATTCTGACACCCCTTATTACAGATTGTGCGTGTGCGTGTGCGTGTGCGCGCGTGTGCGCGCGCGCTCGCTGAATATAACGTTTTCTATGTCTTCTATCTAGACAATTGTGATCTAACAACTATACTCTTAACCAACTTACAAACTATCTTCACTAACCATAGGTTGTGTCTAACAGTTTCTTTTTTGTTTAGCTTTTTCATCCCCAATTATGAAAGTATTGAAGAACTGCATCGGGTTTTAAAATCCTGGCACTATTTATAGGTTATGTTCTCTTAAGAAGACACTGGTGGTAGCGGGGCAATGAGTTTACCTGCACCCCTTTTACCCAGTAATCCCATTCTGGTTCAGGCAGAGGTTTGATTACCCCTCTCCCTCCCCCACAATTGCCTTCCTAAATTCCGTCTCCCATGATTCATAGACAATATCTTCAAGACTGGTTGTATAGTCACTCAGCATTTCATAAATGCTTCTTCTGCCCAAGTCACCATACTGTATGATGTCAAAAGACAGTGTGTAGCCACTCTGTCGATGGATCATCATTATAGACCCCCTAAGGGGAACAGAAAAAGAATGAGACATTAGGACGCTTCCATGAATGTCTCCAGTGTGCAGACAGAGTCTGCACACTGCTCTTTTTCTTATCTCCTTCAGTTGGTTGGCCCCTGTTGAGCATGGCATGTGATAACCACGTTAATCTGTGTTGTTTCTCTCTCTCTTGTTCTGTGTTTCCCTTATGCTCTTCTGTTGTTCTTTATAACTCTCTTTGGAAACCCAAGGAGCTGGTAAGAGCCTGACTGACTGACTAACTAACTCACCCCCCCCCCTTCCTAACATCTGTTCATCTGTTGTCTGTCTGCATGCGCTGGTGTGTGTGTGTGTGTGTGTCGCTCCCTGTCTATTGTCTATCAATAGTTTGTATATTTGACCCCTTTAACCCTATCCATTCCCTGCTGAAAAGTCCATTACAACTAGGAGATTATGATCATCTGTAGATATAATCATGTTACCTAATTGAATCACTAGGCTAATCAAATAACTAAGCTTATTCTTTAGAGAAGTGGGTCACAATCGTAGTGCTGATTTTCAAACAGCACAATCATCCTCATCGCTACAGAAGCTACCCCTAACACTACATTTCCTATGGCCTTACATACAAATTGGAGTAATTGAATAACATGTTCGGGGTATAATTTTATACTTAGGTTCTTTAGTCATAAGGAGAAATAGACAGCCATAATAAAAACAGAAACACGTTTGCGGGATACTCTCTGGCTGCATAGATTGAGCCTGAGATATAAACAGTGGTGCAATGAGGAGTCTGACATGGAAGTCTCTCTGCTTCTGGAATCAAGCCTGATTAATTTACTCATCCTGACGTCCCTGCTTCTCTTCAAGAATACAAACGAATGGCTGTATGTGTGTACTTGACGGAGAGGTTATGTGTGCACACTTGTGCTATATGTTTTTGTGATAGTGTGCGGACAGTTTGTAATAGTTTTTATTCGATCAAGCTGAAGATAATTTTATAGGCCTCTCAAATGGGTCTTCTGTCACATTGTGGCGGGTTGCCTCTCTGGGAAGTGACTTTCCTGACAGACAGCTAGATTTTCTCTCTACTTCCACAGTCCCTGGCCTTCACAAATCCACCACTGTGTGACAGTTAACCCACTGAGAAAACCCACAAATAAGAAAACATACAAATCTTCTGAATGAAATCTCAGGTGGAATGATTTAAGACCTGTCCTTCCTCTTCCCCTCTACATTCCAAAGTTCTTCTGGCCATTGAGACAGCTGTTTCTCGTGACCAACATATACTGTGCGAGTGTGTCTTGACCAAGCTTTGGGCTGAGTGGAGCTGGTAGAAGCTCCTGGAGACTGGGTTTGACTTTTGGTGGCTCTGACTTGGTTCCTGCTGCTTCCAACCAACAGGAAGAGCTGTGCAGTGACAGCGTGGAGAGGATTGTGGTCAACCCGAACGCAGCCTACGACAAGTTCAAGGACAAACGCGTCAGCACCAAAGGACTTGGTGAGTTCTCCACATCACTAAGTGTTAATGCCCTTAGCATTTTTGGTTTACTTAACTTGTGTTTTACTTCTTTTTTTTTTCTTCGCATTAGCACTTTGTTTAAAGTGCTTGGATCATTATGACATTCTGTTTTTTGGTATCCGTCTTTCTGTCAGACTTTTCAGACCGAATCAGCCGGAGCAAAAGAGTGGGTTATGAGTCCGGAGAATACGAAATTGTAAGTACACAATTATGTTTATATCGTATACAAAACAACGTATTTTTATTGTCTATCTACAGACTTTCTCCCATGTAATTAATTTGCGTGACTGCTGCCTTCTCCTAGCGGATTAACTGCTGTTGTATTACAGACCTTAAGTGAGTGTGGGTTGTTGATGGACTGCTTTCCCCTCTCACTCTTATGCCACAGCTGGCCGAGGGCTGTGGGGTGAAGGAGACGCCCCAGCAGAAGTACCAGCGACTGGTCAACGAGATCCAGGAGCTCAGCCAAGAGGTCGATGCTATCCAGGTCAGACAGGCTGGGAGAGATTTTGGGGGGTGGGGGGTGGGGGGTGGGGGGGGGCATTATCTGGTGTTTGGGAGGTGTTCAACCCATACAATGAGTAACCTAATCGGGACAACTAGTTTGTAAAGTTAGCACTCCTACGCGAGGCAAAATGTTGCTAGAAGACAAAAAAAAACAATAGTTGAATACCCTGTTAGTCTACCCAGTACAGATGTATATATTATGTGATTACATGTCTTTTAAGTAGGGCCCTGCTGGAAAAGGGACATAGCCTCAGTCGGTTATCCCTTTTTAAATAAATAACATGAGATATCTTCCTGTTTCCGCAGACCACCACTAAGGAGAGCAGTACGGAGGAGCGTCTGACCCCCGTGGTTCTGGCCCAGCAGGCGGCCCAGCTCAAACAGCAGCTGGTGTCGGCCCACCTCGACTCACTGCTGGGACCCCAGGCCCATATCAACCTGGCCGACCCCGACGGAGCACTGGCCAAGTGAGCGAAGGGGGAGAGGATTTGGGGCAGGGGAGGGAGGGATGAAAAGTGGGAGAATTGGGTTAAAAGAAGGAAGCTAGAAAAGGAAGCGGGTTTGTGTGTAGCTACACATCAGCTAACGGTGCTAGGGGCAAATTCTAATGGGATGATTAAACAGCAGGTGATTAGGCGTCTGTCCGTCTCTCCTCGCTCTGCCTACATCGTTCTCTCCCTCCATCTCTTTCTCCTCTCCGCTCCTACTTCTCCAGGCGCCTGTTGACTCAGCTAGAGGCCGCCAAGGGCAGTCGCGGCAGCGGAGGAGAGGGCAAGGCGGCAGCCGCCAAAGGCCCCGATGGAGTGGTGCTCTACGAGCTCCACAGCAGACCGGAGCAGGAGAAGTTCACTGAATCTGCCAAGGTGAGGAGAGATGGGAGGATGGAGGGGAGGAGGAGGGTGGATGAAGAGGAGGAGCAGGATGAGGAGGTGATCGTGTTGTAATATTGTTTATAAGGAGCGATTGTAGTGTGTTTTAACTGAATTCTCCAGTGTGCTTTGCACTGAATATGTGCCAGCTTACCCTAGTGATATACAATTTAATATTGCATTTTCAATGGAATCATACATTTGTAATGTAATTCTCATTTATTTTTATATAATAGCATTCATTATTATTCAATAGATTCAAAGTAGCATGATGCTTGTTTCTATGTCTGTTTGTGTACATCTTAAGCCGTCTATGTGTGTGATGTCCTCCCTGTAGATGGCTGAGTTGGAGAAGCGTCTAGCAGAGCTGGAGACTGCTGTGGGCTCGGGATCAGACAAGCAGGTACGGTGAGGAAAGACATGGAGGGCATCGCGGTTTGGCTGAGCTTTCAGTACAGGACTGTTGGATGTTAGAGAATTGTGGGGGCAATGAATGATAAACAACATTACCAAAGTCGCCCTCCAGTTTTTGTTTGGACTTACCATTCACATGTTGCCCTGGCAGATATTTTCCTTTTTTCAAATGGTTAACATCTCAGGTGTTGGCGCTGTCAATCACCCATATAAGAAACGGGAAACAAAAACGCAATGCAGTAAAACCCAGTCTCTCCATTCGCAGAGTACAGACCGCCTCGAGACACATAACAGGGCTGTAGTGGGGGCAATCTGTGTCGCATTTAAAAGTGAATTGTTTGTTGGTTTGTTGCAGGGTCCTCTGAGTGCTGGGGTGCAAGGAGCCAGTTTAATGGTGAGTCGGGGGCACTTCACACACACTACCTCTCGAGTATCGTCCTCTCGAGTTATTATTGTTGGCCTGTCTCTCCATTTAATACCCGGCTCCATGGCTTGACAAGCAGTACTTTAGTGCCCACTTGTTTCTGTGGCAGTACGGGAGTGCCGCCAGCTCTGGTTTGATCTCACGGTTCAGTTGGGATTTGGAGTAGTGGCAAATGTCTGTGTCCTGGTGCCAGGGTTTTGTTTTGTTGACTTGTGTGTTCTGTGTTAGGACACCATGGAGCTGCTGCAAGCACGTGTCAGCGCCTTGGACTCTGCGACTCTGGACCAGGTGGAGGCCAGACTGCAGGTATTGGACTGAACCGTGTGTGTGTGTGTGTGTGTGTGTGTGTGTGTGTGTGTGTTCACCACAGTCTGTGCGGTGAAAGCACCAATTAATGTGCCATACATCAAAGCAATGTGTAATACCCAATGTGGAGGCTGCCTTTTGTTTAGATTCATGCACAGTTAATATTAATGGCCCAGATGGCATGACTTTATCCAGCAAGTCGGCGCCATCTGCATGTTTTATTTTTGTCACGCTTGTGTGTGAGCGAGGGTAGTTCAGTATTTGTTTCCTTCAAATTGGTGTGTTTTGGGGTTTTCTCTTGTGCAGAGTGTCCTCGGAAAGATGAATGAGATTGCAAAGCACAAGGCAGCCATTGAAGATGCCGACACACAGAACAAGGTAGGGAACACTCCTCTGAGGTTTTGGAAGTTTGAAGGAGAAAGGTTGAAGCGGAAATGGAGAAATGCAGTGACGGCTATCATTCATTTGTTGAAGATTGACTTGCTATTGTTGAGCACATTTGTCACTTTCTCAACCCGTATTGACATGGCTTTCTCTGCATGCATTGCTAAGCCTCTGCCTCTGCCTCTTATTCGCGTCCCGTTCAGGTGTCGCAGCTTTACGACGTGGTCCAGAAGTGGGACGCCATGGCGACCTCCCTGCCTCAGGTGGTTCAGAGGCTAATGGCCGTCAAGGAGCTGCACGAGCAGGGTGAGCTAAGGAGCGGGCTGTTTGTGGGGAGGGATCCCGTTGTGGGTCTCACCTTTTGATTTCAGGGGGTCAAAGGTTGGATTGGATACTTATGAATGAAATCCCCTTATCCATGGAATCTAGGTCTATAACACAGCAACGGATCTATTTTAGTTTGTTTCTTTTTACCCATAAGAAACCTTTCCACTTAAGACAAACTAAATCATGGTAAATTAGTTTGATGTGCTGTAAGGTTGTCTCATCCTCTACTTTGCCTTTTGAAACAGTGAAACCTTGTCTTGTCACTATGCAACAAGGCAATTAATACTCATGAGTAGTGGCGACCGTGGCACTGCCAGTATGAATTATTGTGGAAAACATGGGTCCATCAATGTGACCACATTCCCCTGGGTCTGTTTCGGTCGTTCTTACTTAAAATATTCCCAATATCTTACTTACAACATCCACAATATCTGAATCTGTGAGTGGTTTGTACTAGACGAGGACACCCTTAGTTCAAGTCTAGATATGTCCACGGGATTGTGCTGAGTTCTGTATGGTTGGTTGGTAAATGGACAAATGAAATGAAAGCTTTTTATTACATTCCCACACTCTGAGCAAAATATATGCACTGTTTTTTTTATTTATTCAAATTATATTAAATTATTGCATTATTGCAAAGTTATGCCAGCTAATACGATATATTTGTTCATGCATTTGTAAGTGCTGATGGAGGTAGTAGATCATCCCACTTCAATTTCCTACAATCTGTCACAGTCTGGGGATTCAACAGCTACTCACGCTGCATTAATACACCCCCATGTCTCCTTCTGCTATCGCTCTCCCTTAGCTGAGACACGTTACAAATACTGTTGTCATAGTTTCTATGCACCTTCCTCTGAAACTTCAATTAGGAAGGCTCTTCATTGCAAAGTTTTTCTACCTATATATAATAGGATTTTGTCCTTGTTTTGTTCTCTCTGTATTTACCTCTTGCTCTGTCCCTCCTCTCTCTCCCCCTCTCCCTTTCCCTTGTAGCTATGCAGTTTGGGCAGCTGCTGACCCACCTAGACACCACCCAGCAGATGATCAACAACTCCCTGAAGGACAACGGCACCCTGCTGTCCCAGGTAAAGAGCCACAGCACAGCCAAGAGCAGCGATACGAGGCCACAGCACAGCCAAGAGCAGTGATACAAGGCCACAGCACAGCCAAGATCAGGGATGCGAGGCCACAGCACAGCCAAGAGCAGGGATGCGAGGCCACAGCACAGCCAAGAGCAGGGATGCGAGGCCACAGCACAGCCAAGAGCAGGGCTACGAGGCCACAGCACAGCTTTGGTCAGACACAATCACGAAACCTTAACCTGATCCAACTTACAGTCCACAAGTCAAAACAACTTTTTTTTGTGTGTGTTTCAACATGGAACATTTCCATAAGGGGAAAGGTTTATTGGCGGTCATGCATTTTTCTTTTTTTTTTTCTTTAAAGACATGGTAGGTTTTAAAAACAACAAATGCGGTGGTAATGCAGGGAGCGTTACCATGGCAATCCCCATGCCTCTCCTCCTGCTCTCCTTCTGTCTGGCGGGAATGTAGAACACTGAAGTTGTCTGGAGCGCTGTTCTGTTGTGAGCCAAGGCTACGGGGCTGGCTTTACAAATAGGTGGAAGGTTGTCTGGCATAGCTTAACAACTCGTTCGACTCCGTTGGACAAATTGTTTTATTGACCGTTCACTTTTTCAAAATAGACTTCAGAGTGTACTTTTTAGCCTCTGCAAAGGTTTTGTCCTTGTCCTTGTCCTTGAAGGTAACTGCTTCTGTGCAGTTTCTATTCACCCGAGGTCAATGGCCTCCAGAACTTGTTCATTTTGCCATCTCTAATTTACAGATCTCATGACCTGGCCTTAATGTTGTGCATTTGTGGGCCAAGCCACTCCTGAATATAGACTGTTATTCTAACCATCTCACTCCGCTTTCTCTTCCCCTGTTTCCTTCTGCTCTTTAATTTATCTATCCATTCTCCTCATCTTTTCATCTCCCTGTCTTTTCTCCCACAGGTCCAACAGACCATGAAGGAGAACCTAGTGTCCGTAGAAGAGAACTTTGGCGCCCTGGACCAGAGAATGAAGAAGCTGTCCAAATAAAAACAGTGACTGTGGAGAACAAGGAGGAATTGGAGAATAATTTGAGAGAATTTTCTGTCATTCTGCCATCTCTGGTGTAGCTCTCTCACTTCCTTCACTTGTCTGCCTTTTTTTTTTTTTTTTGCAAAGCAGAATGTTAGAACGGTCTGTGGGGAAAAGATTTAGATGAATGATCAAAAATGGAGACCAAAATGTTTGTCTGCTCTTCTCCCTGAAATCTTTCTCTTGCATTGAAATCCCTTGTTTAGTATCTGAAAATGCATCTGCCACCACATTATTAATATCACAGATTTGTTTAATTTTAAGGTTATTGATGGGTTTTAGACTGAATCATTATTATTATTATTATAAACAAACTAAAAAAATCATCCCATTCCCTTGTGAACCTCTCAGACTAGTTTGGGTCTATACAGTTCAGCGACGCGAATCTCTGTCCTGACGTTGGTTCGACGTTTTAAGATACTTTTACCATCGGATAAAGGACAAATGTGCACAAAATAGGAACTTCTATGATTGATTGTTGCTTGAGCACTTGTGTGTGAGAGCAAGTTGCAGTTAAGGAGTCTAGAGATACTGTCAACGCAATTCTTTGTATTCTTGGGTCACAGAAGGCTGCTTGTAAATATGCCTATGTACCTTAAATGTTGCTCCATGCTCAGTCACCTGTATCTAGTACTATTATTATTATAATTATGACTGAGACCAATTGCCACAAACTTTTAATCTGCTTTCTCAATGCCTACGATGGACTGTAATGTACATCTGTGGTCATGAAAATAATAAAAAAAGTGATTAAAACCAAAGTGCGTTATTTCACACTTTCATTCAGAGCACTTTCCAACAGCAACTTTGATGCAACATTTTATTGATCGTTTGGATGCAAATTAATATTACTACAAAATAAACTTTTGCAGTTGTTTATCATTTGGTAAGAGTAGCAGTTTTAAGTGAATACGTTTTGTAGGACATTTTTTTGCTCCGTCTAAAATACTGCTTTTTAAAATGCCTGTAGGGGGCAGTATAGCATCTCGTTTTAAACACGACCGCATTAAATGCATAGCACATTGAAACAAGTCAATTGAAACAAGTAAAGGAAAACTGGCTGCTTGGTTTAAATACATTATATATTCAATTAATTAATTTTACCTAATCAAGTAAATGCGCTATAACCCTTAATAGGTATTTATTTTTTTATTGCATTTAAGTTACACTGTAAATTATACGTATATTTGAGAGAAAACCAAATATTACAGTGCCTACCATTAACATTTTTGGGTGATATTTTATGTCAGTAGACAAACAAACCTAAACCTGTTAAATTAAGATGGGGTAATGGTCCTCTAATTTGAATGAGTAACACTGGTGACCCTAGTTAGTTAAACCTTTGACTCTGGAACCAAAGTCTAACAAAGAGGGATTAGCCAATGATCCTACATCAGCACTCCTGCTCTAAAAAGCTTGGCATTTAATACAGAACTGTGATTAGTGGTGAGTCACACACACCCACACATGCACATGCATAGGGGCTAATTTCCCCTCTTGAGGGGCTGGCTTTCAAACTCTTGTGTATTGACTTACGGGTTATAATTTCATAACGGGTAATTGAGTTAATATGCCAAAATATGAAAAATGATCTCATTTATAATTGAAACACATTTTCAGGGCAAATAATGAATCTAGACTTTGATGGCAGCGAGAGCAGTGGGGCCAGGTAGAACCTAAGGTTTTGAACTCACAGAAGGACGGGTTAAGGTTGCAAAGGGTAAACTGCTGAGATACCAGTCAAATAGATTCTGATATACTGAGTGTATATTTAGAATTCCCTACAGTTAAGAGTTTTTTCCCCCAGTTAAACTGTGATGAGAGTCCTGCTTCGAGAGGCCAGACATTGAGCTGGAGCGAGGAAGAGGATGAAGAGTCAGGAGCCTCTGTGGGGGTTTACCCGTTCGATGAAGCTGTCAAGCAAAAGTGGGAAAGAGGTAAAGAAATGGGTGGATGAGGACGTTGAAAAGAGGAAAAGAGGGAGGAGGTGTAAGAGTAACCTGGACCTCACATGTTCGCAACACATGAGAGCCCAATGGGGCTGGCGTTTAGACTCAGCTGTGGGCTGGTAGACAAACGGGATTGACTGGAAAATCTCCCTTGAGCTCCAAACAGGCCGGCAAACAGAAATCACAAAGCAACGAGAACATCGACGAGGAATAAGACCGATAGGCCCAGAGTGGCACAGTCGACACTGTGCGGTGGCACACCAAAAAACAAACCAAAAAACAAACAAAAACGGAATTAAGAAAGAATGGCTGTAAAAAGCTATAGGTTTTTTTTTTTAGGACCCACTAGGACAGAGCTTTAGTAAGCAGAAATGGCATATAAATTACATTTATAATGACTTATTACATTCATAATCACTTCCCAATAGTAGTTGCTGGGGCTGAAGGGCAAAACATTAGGATAACTGTACATATATTGTGTACTTAAGACACCTTTTTTCTTTTTGCCAATACGACTTTAAGATGCATCTCACATTGTTGGCAACTACAATTTTTTCCCTTAAAAAATGACCAGTAATAAGTCTGGTAAACAAAATATCCGACAGGAGTTTAAATATAAACAGCTTTTCACAGCTGTATCAGGAGATTCTGGTCCAAGAATTAGAATGACTCAGACAGCTGCGGAGCATTGGGTGGGGTACACTGGTTTAGAAAGCAAGGGGGGTGCATGCTGGAATTTAGGGGGGAGTAAAGGCTACGGTCAGTGGGAGAACAATGGGACTGGTAGAGTGACTAAAGCCAAGTGTCAGTGGGTGTCTTTCTTAGTAAACCTCTGGGCTACAGACGCGTAATGGAGAGGGGAGACGGTTCCAATTGGTAAATTTGATCTGGGGTAGCTTAAGGGTCGGTTACAATTGTTTTAGAAGAGGGCGATAAAGACAACCTGTGTGTGTGTGTGTGTGTGTGTGTGTGTGTGTGTGTGTGTGTGTGTTTGATTTAGGAGTGTTGGCTCCAGGACTGAAAAGGTTCTATGGGTGGGACACGGTGTCCAAGAGGCGGAATCAGGGGAAAAAAAGGAATACAGTGGGACTGGGTCAAGGGTGAGATTAGGGAAATCCTGTCTGGAAAC
Source organism: Galaxias olidus (assembly GCA_026901105.3). Classification (NCBI taxonomy): domain Eukaryota; kingdom Metazoa; phylum Chordata; class Actinopteri; order Galaxiiformes; family Galaxiidae; genus Galaxias; species Galaxias olidus. The sequence goes on from JAPMUY010006517.1 coordinate 301,590, forward strand.
CATGTCATTGGAAAATCCCTGGACTGGAGCGTGTCTCAAATAGAGATCCTGGAAACAAAGACAGATACTGTAAATAAAGACAAAATAGAAAATAACAAATAAATAACACATTTATTTTTTCGTCTGAGAAATAGGCCACACGCAAAATGCACACCCAGACATACTTTTGCATACAAAGACACACACACACACACTCACACACACACACACACACACACACACACACACACACACACACACACACACACACACACACACACACACACACACACACACACACACACACACACACACACACGATCAATAGGTGTCCAATACAGCTTTGCTTGAACATTATTGTTAATTAATTCATGCGGAGGATTGGGCAGCAGAATTAGTGCAAGAGTAGGTGAAAAGCCAAACAAACAAAATTTCACACATTCTTTTGCTGTGGCACTGGGCCAATGACACAGTTCAATGTAGGAAAATAAATGATCTACACTCAGATTTACACACACACACACAAAAAACTTTAATATTAAAGTTCCAATCCCTGGTGATTTTTGTCAGGTGAAACATGAATGTTTCAATATTTTTTATGAAGGGCAACAGAACCCTTTGTCTACCATATAGCAGAAAATCAGCTAGAGGACAAAAGAACACTTGATAAACACATGCTGCATTACAGCACAGGTGTGGTCAACATACCCCAGTTAGTACATCAGACATCTCTAAGAAAATGTTTTATTTTCGGATTATTAAAAGCAAGAATAATAATTTTTAATGGAGAAATTTTTTTTAGATATATTCTCGAATTTGTTTTTAAATTAGGTTGGTTTATTTCTGTTCAGCCAAACAACAATTGAAAACCACATCCTCCAACGCTCCTTGGACCATGTTTTTGGAGAACAAAATACACCATACTCAGTCATCTGAAAAGCCTCGATATACGGTTGCAAACAATGTTTTAGAATTAATACAAGACCAGCGGGTGTGACAAAATAAACAGACAGGAGAAAGTATGCTCAAAGTATGTTACTACTCGGCAACAGCCACTCAGGTCGTGACGTGTTAATCGAAGCTCCTCTCCCGCTCTAACCCTGGTCCTAGAGACAGTATTTGAGCTTTCGATTCGCTACTTGCGCTGTTGCTAGGCTGTGCATGTTGAGCTGTGCGTGTTGCGCCATGCATTAAAAACAGTTGTGTGCTGAGTTTGGGATTAAGACAAGAGTGTCAAAAGGATTAAGCATAATAGTGGTGTTAAAATAACATGATAACATGGTATTTTGCCTGATTACATCTTTATTAGTGACTACACTTAAAATGTTGCACATAAAAAATATTCGAAAGAAATAATAAAAAATAGTGACAACTATCAATAACACATACAAAGTAAAACTGGATTAAATGAGTGTGTAACACATTCCGTGGAATAACCTTCTGCACAACAAGAGGAGACTGAGGATGGAGAAACACACCCAGTTCTCTCGCGCGCAAGACGCTCCAAAAAAAGAGCAATGAGTTGTTTTGATATCGCGCGGAGCGCAGAGGCGCGCTGTATGAAATGAATGAATGAAATTTGCCCAAATGTAGCCTAATGATAGTTGTCCTAACTAACAAACGTATACACGGAAAAAATGCAACGACAGGGAAGTTTCAAGCAGCAACCATTAATAGGGAATATGTTTCTCTTTATGGACAATATTGCTCTTTAGAATAAGGGAACATTTATGGAAGATTCGACTTCACATCCCATGCGGATAAACTTGACAGTGGCCTGTTTTAACAGACAAAGGCAAGATGAAAAATCCCCCATATACTAGGAATAATTAGAAAATTACTGAATTAAAAATTATTATTGTTACAAATTATTATTATTATTTTATAATGTATAACTATTTGGAATTAAATATAATTAAAGGGAGAAATAATTGTACCACTAAAACATGCATTTCTTCGATTTAAGGTATCATTGCATAAGTATATTTTTAGATTTTTTTTGTTAAAGCCAAAGACTGTTTAATAAAACATGTTCTGATTTTGCTGGTGTTATCCCCGACTAGAAATTGGTTGCCAAGCATTGCATCATTCCTTTCATGTGACTCCCTTACGCCCCAAATTCGTCCTGGCCGTCTTATGACTGCATCACATCTCCTGAACACACAAACTATACAGAAGAGGACAACTAGCAAAGCCTTTAAGTCCCTCCTTTACTATTAAACGGCTTGTGTCCATTGGATGTCACCAAGCAAAATATTTCAGTTTGTCTCTTATGACTGGCCCGCTAACATGTCAATTTTCAGTCATTCCTATGCTCTTTGTTAGGTTGTGAAAAACACCCCTCCCACAGAGTTTGGTTGGCGTCTCTCTTATAAAGATCGCCGGGAGTTTCCCAGATATCACTTTCAGCCACCAAGACTGAACAATGTTTAACATGAGCTATAACCAATCTTTACTAAAATATATACATACTCCGAATCCAAGACAGTCTAGAAGACGAACTAATAAAAGAAAAAGGGTAAGTGGATTCTCTTATACATTTTATTATATATTTTTTTGTAAAGAAAGTCCTTATTTTGTTAAAGCATATGCTCTGGCTTTTCGATCGGAAAATAATCTGCATGTTTTGGCAACTTTCCCACCTCCGTTTTTAGATGACAGTTGTCCGAATCAATCATAATTTACATTTGGCTTGTCAGTTTTTTAACTTTTGTCCGGAGTAGCGCTCCTTCAAGCTCTTGTCCAGACGCGAGTTGTCAAACCTCGAGTTCGTAGAAGTTTGAAGAATGATTTATATGTTGCCTGATAGCTACAAAACACTTGCTTTCTATTTCGATGCATTTTAATTTAAATATTGTTTAAGCCTGGTAAAACGTTTGTGCAATAGTCTGCTTTTATGTTATTACAAAAACGTAAACTATTCAACAGGTCATGTTTTACAATGAATTCGCTATAATAATCTATTTTCATACGCCTAATAATAGCCTAGTATAGACTTGCTAAAACATGAGTATTTTTTTATTTCACTGTACGTTAAAGTACAGTATAGTACGCTATTGATATAAATATATTCCCATGTACTCTTTTGTCTCGCCCGTCCTACTACTGGACCTTGATTCCATGACGTAATAGTTTTCTTGGATTAGTGGCTATATGGAACATAACAAATTGCATCTCTCAAAAAAAATAATAAAACAAAATAACATTTAAAAAAAATGCGCAAATTGTTAAAACTGTTAATCTTTGTTCATTATAAATGCAAGACACCTATCCCAATATTTCACCTTCAACAACAGACGAAATGACAACCAATTAGGCTACTCTTTCCCATACACAAACAGGGCGTCACTTTTTTTAAAGAATTCAGTAGGCTACAAAAATATAAAATATATTAAGAGATATATTGCAGCACCTTTTCGTATTTTACCAATAATCACATCCGCTTGGCTCTAGTAATACTACTATTTATAGCGATGGATGAACACAATGACAATTACACGAAACAGAACTAAATGTACATAAGCATGTCTTCAATATTTTTTTGAAGTTGGAACGTCTTTTAAACTAAAAAGATTAAAGCTGTGAGTTAGGTGCTGACATGTGAAATTATCGTCTGGCATACGGGTTAAACGTCAGGATGCATGCAGTGATTTTTACTTGGCTATCCATTAATCGATCTGAAGGTGTTTTGAAGATTGAAAAAGCAGGGGGCGCACAAGAGTATTTTGTCTTTGTTTACATCAGACCAATCAATGACCTGAATTGGATTGTTATGCACTTGGAATTCTTGGATTTGAATATTAAAAGCACCATATTGTATTTAGTTCAAGAGTCATTTACATATTAGCAATATAGAATGTTTTGACAGCACAGAAATTGCACTGACCTTTGTTGTCTTTTTTTTTGCAGTTACATCCTTGATTTAGCTGAAATCTCAGCAAATGTCGAAGAAGTAAATAACTTTAGTTTATATGACAATAATTCATATAGATTTGTTTTCTTTTAGAATTGTTGGGACAATCTATCTCCAACAACAAATTGTCAGACTTGATCAGCGGAGACTTTCTTAAGGTGACTGCTTTTATTTTTTTATTTTTAAACGTGTCAGTTATGTGCTTAGTCTCTGTTGAGTCAACCATTAGTCTAATCATCAGTTTAAGCCTGACATGGAATTATTTCACTAAATAAGTATATCAGCCTTTTTCCAACTGCAATGATCTATATAACTACGTAATGCAGTACATCAAATTGCCCTTTTGGAGTCACTGATGCCCTGTTTCTTTAAAAAGTAAATGCTATTGTATATCCAATATTAGTGGACTTTAAAAAGAAAAATGATCAAAAAACAAATCTTACAAGTATTTGCTGTTCCATTAAACACAATATACAATGCCACCATGTACCTACAACCTAAGATTTAGCTCTACAGTGGCGTGACTTTACACCAGGCGGTGTCATCACATGACCAGCGCGTCACAACAAACAATCCCTCCCTCGCTCACACTTTCTCTCATCCTCTCTTTCTCCAAACCCGCCCCTATAGGTCCAGTGTGTACCGTTTGACCGACTATTTGTGCCTTGCAACCGAGTGGCAAGGATATGACCGCGGAGTGGCTACACCTGCCCCCACCGTACCCCCCTGGTGTGGGGCCACTGTGTGGTGCAGAGCTGGAGGCGTGGTATGAGGACCTGCAGGACATTCTGGGCTCCGACACGGGCGGGGCCAAAATGGCCCGTGTCCCCGCTTTCACCGAGGTCAGTGGACAAATCCAACTGGAATTTCACCCGTCCTTATCTCGGGTCAAAATGGTATTTTCAACCGAAGTGCATTACAGGAACCTAATGTCTTCCGACACATGAAATCATATTGTACCCTTCTTTATTTTTCTTTCTCTGTTTTTCGTTTTGTAGAAGGAGCCGGAGTTCCTGGACGTCCTGGAGAGCTGCTCTCTCACCTGGCTAACGGACGGAAGCCAGACTTGGAGCGACGGCGTCCAGCGGGTGACCGAGGAAGTCCCCGCCAACCAGCTTCTTCCCCATCACACCTCCTCGTCCTCCTCCTCCTCCTCCTCCTCCTCTTCCTCTTCCTGCCTGAGCCCAGCGGCTGTGGTGGAGGAGAGGAGGGGGCCGGAGGGGGAACGAGGGAGGGAAAGAGGAGGCTCGGGATCTGGAGGTGGAGATCTGTTACCTCCCGAGTTCTTTGAGCTGCTGAGCGAGGGAGGGGTGGGCTACAGCGGCAGCTACCAGCATCACCAGCACCATCACCTTCATCATCATCACCAGTCCAACGACGCCCAGCCCGCGTCCCCCTCGGCTAGCGAGGAAGAGCTGCCCTGCGTGCCTGGCTCTCCATCCTGCTCCTCCTCGGCCTCCCAGTCTCCCTCTCACGCCAACAACAACTTCTCCCCTCCGTCCTCTCCTGTCTCTTCTCCCTCTGTCTACTCCTCTTCCTCCTCTCGTCTGGGCAAACGCAAGAGGAGCGCCAGCGAGAGGGGTGGCGGCACAGCCTTGTCGTGCTTTGCCTCCTCCGGCTCGCGTTCCTCCTCAAACTCCTCGTCGGCCAAGAAGAGCAGGAAGGAGAGAGAGCAGGAGAACGAGAGGAGGGTGCAGGAGTTGACGGACCAGAACGAGCGTCTGAAGGCGGAGATTGAGAGGCTGGGCGACGAGGTTCAGAAGACGAGGAGAGCTTTGATCGAGAGACTCGTCAACACCAAGAAATGAAGAGAGGCGAGAAAGAAATAGGAGGAAGAGAAGGAGGAGAAGGACAGGTGCTTTTAAGATCTGGAACAGCCGCGAGGGAGGGAGGAGAAAAGGGGGGAAGATGGTAGCCATGAAATGCCTCTTTAGAAAGAAAAGATAGAAACCAAAGATGCGTGTTTTTAGTTGTTTTTGTTTTACACAAGAAACCATATTTTTTTTGTAAAAAAAAACAAAAAGAAGAAACAAATGTTAAAAGACGACGCGAAAGTGAGAAAGAAAGAGAACAAGTGAAGTCAAGGAACGCGAGAGCAGAAGTGGCCGCAGCAGCATTGCGGCAAACTGAGAGTCATGGAACGTCAGGGAGACAGAAGAAAGAGAAGGGTCGCAGGGCATATCACGCAATACTTCTCTGATGACAGCCCCCCTGACATCTCTGCCCACTGAGCCCATCACAAAGTATTGCGTAATATTACCCATTCCGAGAATTCTTCGTGATTTTTTATGAAGTCAGGGAAGAGAGGAACACGTCTGAAAGTTGAGAGTGCATTTCATCGCCACCGCCACCCACCCCCACCGTCCCCGTCCTCCATCTTGCAACCTTTAAATTGTAAAGTCAATCCTATAAGGGCTGCATTGTGGCTAGCAGAGATTATTACTATGACGGAGAATTAAGGAGCTCAGGAAAAGTTTTGTAGGTGCTCAGTGCAGTGTATGAGAGATATGACCGTGGGGAAATACGACACTTTCTTACTTTTGGCTTATGTGTGTGTGTGTGTGTGTGTGTGTGTGTACACACTTAAGCAATGGCACAGTAGGCCCTGGCTTTGCAGTACGTACATACTATGCTGACCTTTTTTTATATCAAATGGAAATTTGTGGTAGGATTACCTATATATTCACTACTGTTCTACATTGCTATTTTTATATAACCCTGTATTATATCTGTTTGTACTGTACTATCCAGTACTGTAATATACCGTAGGTTCAAGTACTGTACCCGTTTAATTTTCTCTTTCTGATTTCTTTAGGACACATGCATGGTCTATCTGCAACACTACATTAATTATTGTAATTATCATAGCATTTAGTTAGTTTGTTATTGTAAACTGCAAATTTGAATTCAATAAACAGTTCAAACCGATTTCAGTGTCAAGTAATGTTTTTATTTCTAGGCAAAGGAAATTAGGAAAATATTGAAGTCCTCAAAGAATTTTATTTTATTCTGCAGAAATTTTTGCAGACCTTAGAAAATACAGTAAGACAATTCCTACATATAATGGATTTCTCTCAGGTATTTAAAAAAGGATATTTCTAGCTAATGGCATTTTAACAAATTTTAATGAGTGGAAGAGACGGATGAATATAAAAAAAGTCTATTACATATTCATAACACACCTCTGCACCTTAATATAATACACCGAATTTATCTCACAGTAAATGCATAAAATCAGTTTTGTTTGGTGAAAGGATTAAAAAAAATCTCCTTTTCATTCTGGAGATGTGTTCATCTCCCCCGCATTTCATTAGTCCCTCATTGCCAATCCCACATCGTCAAAGATCCAGCCATGGCTTCGCCTTAAGCTAACATCCTCACATCTCTCCTACGGCTTGTTCCCATTCTCCCATAATGATACTTCAAACCTGAATTCCCTCTACATACACCCGTCTTTCCCTTGCCAATGAATAACCTTTCCATGCCTTTCTCTCTCTCCCTCTCTCTCTCTCTCGTTCTCTCTCGTTATCCCTTACTTCTTCTTGCCCTTCTGAGGTGTGGTTTCGGGGGCCTTTCCCTCGGCGAGGGCCAGCTGTTTCTTTAGGTCCAGGAGTTTGGCCACCTCTGCTGTGATCGCTGCCTTGTCGGCCTTTTGGCTCTTCAAGACTCGCACCTTATCACCCTGGTAACAAGATAGCACAGACGTGATCGATCAAACTTTGACCCCACTAAAAGAAAAAAGCTACACAGACATGAACTAAAGGTATATGATTAATCAAGACTGGTGGACGACCCACGCTCCGTTGTAATCGGTTGTTCATTATGTTATATGAATTAGTTGACAGGTTATTGTTTCTATTAAATAGTCTTGGAGTGGACTGACCCTGCATACTGTCTGTGACCGTCAAGACTGTCTAAAGAAGGGTGACAAATGGTCACACTGACCCGCACATCCCTTTCATGAAAAACTGCTTTTTACTACAACTTAAATTGATTTCTACCTTTTCCCCAGTTTATTTTATTTTGAAATATAAAAATATTTTGCCTACAATTGTCTGTTACACTGCTGCATACCAATGAACTCTGAATAAAAAAATAAATTATTATAGAAGGGGGTGAATTTAAATGAAAAAACAAATGAAATGAAAACATAAGGTAAAAGTCCCATGACCTCGGTCCACCAGTCGTCATTCTCTGACGCCCGTCAACCGCCTCACCTGTTCTGCCACGGCCTGCGTCAGCTGCCTGGCTCTCTCTGGGTTCGCTCCGTTCACCACCGCGGCCCCCCCGGTGGCAGATGGGGCTGGCTCTGCAACGGCACTGGTCTGGGCAACGGTCTGGGACTACGACAAACACAGCATGTATGAGAACTTTAGGGTCTTTAAAATACATCATTTTTTTCTCACATTACTAAGGTATTTAGATTAAAACATTTCTTGGGCTACAACAGGCATTATATTAGGATTGTTATTCAGAATAAAGAAAATTATACAATATAACACCTTATTCCTTCTCTAGGAATTGTGTCATATTATACGTTGCACAATTTACTAGTAAAAAAAAACCACACAATTTAGAAAATGAACCAGACACTAAAAGTGTTATTTTTGCAGCACAAATACAGTGATTATGTTAGCGCGTGTTTGTTAGACTAGAGGGTATGTTAACACTTCCGGTGACACTAGAATGGACTCTTCACTGCACACACACACACACACACACACACACACACACACACACACACACACACACACACACACACACACACACACACACACACACACACACACACACACACACACACACACACACACACACACACACACACACACACACACACACACACACACACACACACACACACACACACACACACCCTTTGATACCTTCTTCTTCTTAATATTAGAATGCTGTTCTTCCTCCTCTGGCTGAATGGAAGGATTGAAGAGGTTGGTTTAGATACATACATGGTCCTTCCCCTCTGATCTACCCAGCCCACCCTCTACAAACAAACGAGTAGGTTTAGACACCCCGACTCCGTCAGCTACCCCAGATGTGCATTATTTTTTTCTTTCCTTGATATGGCTGCTGCCTGAAACCAACACTAGTGCCTAATTGACCCCATTACTTCTCATTAATGTCAAGTCACAGACCTGCTGTCCGCCGAACCTCTTCTTCAAAGCCTCGATCTGGTCTGACTCCAGCTTCTGGAACAGGGGGCTGACCTGAACGTGAACGAGTGGAAATAATAACGAGACAGGTTTAAAAACAGCGGAACAGTGGGATAACACTCCCAGGTGATCACGGGCAATCAACATCTCAACCTTTTTTTTTGTACCGTTTCCATCCCTTCGTTTAAATGTTTTCCCTTTAAACCAAGGCAATAATGAGGGTCCACTTTAGAGGTGTGAATGTTGAAGGTTGTCATTTGTATTGTTGCATTGTTTGTATGGGGGCATGTAACAATATGTGGACCTATATAAAACAATAAATGGAAACATGTAAGTGCTACATTGCAGCATGATATTAAACGTTAAAGATCTATTAGCTGAACATCGGCATGACGACATCCATCCTCAATAGGGGTCAAAACTTAAGAGGTCAGAGGTGGGCGTGTTTTTACCGAAGTTGCACGTTGTAAGTGCGGTGTTGCATACGCTTGATAATCTTGATAGAAGCTTTCACATTGAGTGCAAATCCCTCAGTTCCGCCATACAAGCTGTCACTAGCTAGGACACCCCCCAAGTCACGCTATGTCCCCGCAACCAGCGAGCAACATCCGGACCACAAACAGTGGGCCTTACGACGAAGCAAGCTGGTTCAATGCAACCCAACATACACCTTATGGACAAACTTGACTTGCAAACTGAATTTATTACGAGTGTGAGTAGAGTTTTTTATGGAAGTGCAGCAGAGATCAGCTCTCTTATTAAGGCTGCTAAACTCGGGTTGTTCCAATGCAAACATTTGCCCATCTCTCATGCAAAGCCATTACATTCCTAAAACAAAAAATGCATTATGGATATTATCATCTAACAATACCTATTTGTAACGGTATACTCACGGTGCCGATGCGGTGGCCGGCGGGGAGGGCACAGACGAACTGGCCCGTCCCCTTGAGCATGGTGGCGGTACAGGAGTGCGGGGCGGCCAGCTGGTCCCGAATGGTTTGGCTGACAGTCGGCATGTATGGCTGTAACATGACGGACAGGAGGCAGGCCACGTTGACGGAGACCCCTGTGACGGTGCCCGCACGCTGCCTGGAAGAGAGGGGCCGGGAAGGGAGGAGAGAGAAGGGGATTTTCCACCAAAAATCAATAAAAGTATAAATGATTAATAAATTCATAAAAAATGTATAATTTAATTTTCGAAATCGCTACAAATAATCACACCGTTTTGTGTATGAAGACTACATGGTGTGTTGAGGTAAAAACGTCTGACGTTTCTCTGTGAAATGTACTGTCTCCTCCTAACGAGACAGTACCATGCCAGCTCACCTGTCCGAGTCGCCGCCCTTGATCTTCTTCCAGGGCTCGTTGACCTGGATGTACTGGTTGCCATGGCGAGAGATGTTCAGGATGCATTTCAAGGCATCGCGGATCCTGGTAGAAACATTCCAGAAAAAAAGGGTGTGAAGGGTGCATTTATTTATTTGCCAAGACACAACAACCTTAAGAGACCCAAATATTGCTACATGCAACCGTATCAGATAGCTTCGTTTCCCTTTTCAGTCCATACATTCATCCATCCATCCATCCATTTATTATTCCAACCAACATTTGCAATCATTTACAAAGCCTTTTATTTAACCTAATGACTAATTAAATACCACATAATCTTTCAATGGAACTTGTTGCATTTAGATAAAATATCAATGCTCATATAAAAAAAGAAGAGAAATATTTGATTTTCACTTTGTTAGATGCAACAGCCCTGAGCTGCGTAGTGTAGTGCGGTGAAGGGTCCTTACTTGACTTTGTCCAGGAGCTGGAGGTACTGTCGCAGCTCCCAACCCACCTGCGCCAGGAGGCTCTTGTCCTCCTGACGCAGCTCCATCAAGGGGACCACGCCCTCAAAGAACTTGCCCACAAACATCCCCGCTCTGGGTACAGAGAGAAAAAAAAGGAAAGAGTAGAGGCAAGAAAGAAGAGAAGAGAAAGCGTGGCATGGGATATTATTAGAATTCTAATGTATTCTTTGTAACAAGCACAAACTGGACTACTGTGTTAGTTATCCCCTCTCCCCAGGCCTTTTATTTTATTTTTTAAGGCCTTTTACTAATTAAGAGAAGTAACATAGTACAGGAAAGACAATCCTAGCCTCCTGTTATCCTCCTGTTCCACAGCCTCTTAAGCTGCCACATCCTTCAGAAGCATGCTACGTAACAAACGAGCAACGCGCAGCGAAGTAACATTTCAGGACAAAACGTCAGGCTGCCGCTTTCGACATCGACCTGGTCCGCACCTGTTGATGAAGTTGCCCAGGTTGTTGAGCAGCTCCGAGTTGTTCTTCAGGGCCATGTCGGCCCAGGAGAAGGCCGAGTCCTGGCCCTCGGGCCTCAGGTACAGCAGGTAGAAGCGCCACACGTCCGCCGGGATGCCCGTGTCCTTGGCCATGTCGCCAAACACGCCCACGCCGCGGCTCTTGGAGAACTTGGTGTCCTCGTAGTTCAGGTACTCTGGAGCCAAGGGTTGGGGAAGGGAAAACACAATGAGAAAACGACTACAAATGACTGTGTTCATAATGTGGACTTGATTAGTGTTCTATTGTATTTAGCGTTTGTCATGGCTGCATTTCATTTAGATGAATTCTATATGTGATCAAAAAACGTTTTCTTTAGATATGCCTTTAAAGATTTCAATCCTTTGAAATTGGTGTCCCATACAGTCAAATGAAGTCATTCTTGCTCGTGAGACAAACCATTTTTTTAATCCTTCAAGCTTTATTATATAATATATAATATAAAAAGGATATAACAAGAGTGTTTCCTATCTACTGTATAACAGCAATTGATAGTGTTCTTATACCGGTGGCAACGAGGTGATTGACCAGCGTGTAGTTATCCTGAGCCCCTAACAGAGAGCAGGGGAACACCACACTGTGGAACGGAACGTTGTCTTTGGCCATGAAGTTATACAGCTCCACCTGGTGGCCAAAACAGGGAACTGCGTGAGGGTGACATCATCTTGGGGCAGTATGAGATCATCCAGTTCAAAGAGGTTTTTGTCAATCCCCTCCCTCTCACTCCAAGTCACACATACCCACACACACACACACACACACACACACGCGCCTACACACACACCCACACACACACACACACACACACACACACACACACACACACACACACACACACACACACACACACACACACACACACACACACACACACACACACACACACACACACACACACACACACACACACACACACACACACACACACACACACACACACACACACTCTCTGTACTACATAGGCACACCACAGGCTCCGAATCACAGGGTTTTAGATGGTGTGAGATAACAAGTTGAGTTGAGAGAGCACACGAAAAGGCGTCTTACATTGCTTTACTGTTTAAACCCATAGAACACTGTGTGATTAAAAAGCTGAGCCTGGTCAGCAATCCATATCACCAGTCCAGAGAAGCTTAATACACTCAGGCTTCAGTGAGTAATTCCAGATAAGAACTCCTACTCAGACTGAGACGGACTTATAAAGTCTGATCCGTGACCAGCATTTCTGTTAAGCTCAATGATAACCAAGTCAGTGAACGAACCTGCTGTGGATTCTTCCACCATTTCTCCCATTGGTCAGTGTAGTTGGCGGTGATGGACAGGTAGCCAATGGGAGCGTCAAACCACACATAGAACACCTAAAACAAGGAAGTGACAAACCATGAAAATCAGGCATGTGTTCCACTGCATGCTTCTCTGTGTGTGAGCATGTACGTGTGTATGTGGGGGAGGGGGGGGGGTCTCAAGAGAAAATGAATATATGAATAAAATTAATAAATGAACAGACTTGACAACGTAACGGTTTCATCACTCCGCATGATTATTCATGAGTTAAAGAGGCAGCAGACCTTCCCCTCGTATTCGGGGTGAGGCACGGGGGTCCCCCACTTCAGGTCCCGGGTGATGCAGCGAGGCTTCAGGCCGTCCCTCAGCCACGAGCGGGTGATCTGCTTGGCGTTGGCCGTCCAGTCCCCCGTCCCCGTCGAGCGGTCCAGCCACTTCTCCAAGTCGCCCTCCAGCTGAGGGAAAGGGGCGTAAAGAAAGCGGGCTTTTATGAAGACACACTCTGTTTCTTTATCCTATCGTCCCCATCCTACAGGCGCTAACAGCCATGCTAGAAAGGAGTCGTTGACTTTGTAAGAGCATAGGAAGAGTCAAGGCTATTGCCTAAGCGATGCGGTTTATCTTGAACTCTGCGCCGTCATCATTTTGTCCACTACTAACTAGCCTTACAGCATATCAGCATAAAATAAAATGTGGGAAGCATTAACAGAAACAGTAATAATTTGACCTTATCCGGTAAGAGCTTTGCGTGCGTCATTATGTGGCGATGGTGTTGTACCTTGGGCAGGTCCAGGAACAGGTGTTTGGAGGAGCGGATGACAGGAGTCTGCCTGCAGACTTTACACTGGGGCTCCTACAAAGGATGATAACAGTTTAGTGGGAACATAACCCAGTGGATCTAATGTTTTGAGAAAAAACAAAGAACCCGTTTTACTATGACGTTCAATTATCTGTATTTATAATGAAAAGATTTTCTGACATGAAACAAAAAGTCACAGAAAAACTTGCCAACCACCCAACCCTGAAATTTAACCTAAAAATAGAAATCGCTTCAACACTGCAGTGTTACACAGCTGTTTTGATTTTTTTCTATTCTTTCTTTCGGAACCAACACATGCTTATATAAACACTCTATAATTACAGGCCAGATGAGATTGATGTGCTCCATAAATAACCAAAATGATCGACGAGATTCCCGTGTCCCCCCGCGAACTCAAAACAAAACGCTACCAATGCAATGGATGACGGCCCCGTTCCACAAATAAACGAGTCACTGATAAGATGGATGACCTCGGCCCTGCCCCGCCCCGCCGGCTTCTAATAATATCGATTGATAGATCATCTCGCTGTCCCCTTCCGTCCCGCCACACCTCCCTGGGGGGGTGGGCTCACCCGGAGTTCCACGGCGTTGATGAGGCGGCCGCATTTGTCACACTGGTCGCCCCGGGCCTCGGCGTAGCTGCAGTGGGGGCAAATGCCCTCCACGAAGCGGTCGGCCAGGAAACGCTGGCAGCTCTCGCAGCGCAGCTGCTCCACCAGGTCCTCCACCAGGAAGCCGCGCTCGTGGAGGCGCCAGAAGATGTCCTGGGCGATCCTGGCGGGGAAGGGAAAAACGCAGAAGAGAAACTGGATAAGAGGATATTCAATGATTAAGGAGGTGCTGCTTATTCAATGGGACATGTTTTGTTTCAAATAGAAACAAAACTAGCATGTTCTGCTCATTTCAGGGGAGAAAGAAGAACGTAAAGAATCAGTTTCCTATATTTGTATCTATTTAAATGTGATCACGGTTTAATCAAACGCAATCAGATTTGCAGATGACAACACACATTTCACTTTTCAAATTTGAACATGTGCAAAGGAAGACATTACATCGCATTTCTACATTTATAACCGATTCAGCTTCAGAGTTGTTTCTTTTACAGGAACTTCCCCTGCGAACTCACTGTGTCTGCTTCTCGGTGGTGGTCCTCCCAAAGTAGTCGAAGTCCACCTGGAACCACTGGTAGATGCTGGCGTGGACGGCGTGGTACTTGTCACAGATCTGCTGCGGCGTCAGGCCCTCCTCCCGGGCCTTGTTCTCCGTGGCCGTGCCGTACTCGTCTGTCCCGCACACAAACAGCAGGTTCCAGTCCCGCAGACGGCCGTACCTGGTGGACGGTGGGACAGAGAGACAAAAGAAATACGGGGTTGAATGTGTGTGTGTGTGTGTGTGTGTGTGTGTGTGTGTGTGTGTGAGTAAACTGACAACAAAACTAGACTGTAAGCGAACAAAGAAAATCAAGAGAGAATCCAGACAATAAAATGATTAAGCGAGTAAACACGAAAACCCTAAAGCAGAATTAGTGTGGGTAGAGAAAGGAGCTATCAAATCAGATTTGGGTCGCTGAGGTTTACTCTTGCTCTCCCCAGGTCTGAATGGGAGGGGGGGGGGCTCTTACCTGGCGAACACGTCGGCGCTTAGCACACAACCAATGATGTTGCCTAGGTGAGGGACGTTGTTCACATAAGGAAGGGCGCTGGTGACCAGGATGTTACGCTTGCCCTCCTGAGGCAGACTGGAGCGCGCACACACACACACACACACACACACACACACACACACACACACACACACACACACACACACACACACACACACACACACACACACACACACACACACACACACACACACACACACACACACACACACACACACACACACACACACACACACAGAACTGTCACAATCAAATACCCCATCATCTGTTATCATTACACATCATCCACAGCTTCTGGAATAGGACCAAGATGGCTGCTCACATAGGGTGTTGCCTGTCCTTGGCCTGTAGACATCTCTTAGCTGCAGCCTCTAACTGAGATAACATGATCACTTTCATCAGACTGGGAAGAATAGGAAAGGAAGGATATATCACCTTATGATTTTGTTTCATATGACCCATATACAGGCAAGCAAAAATATTTGCAGCATGTTGAAAACATATTCAGGATAGAATTATATAATCAATATGGGCTTAAAGTGCAGACTTAGTCAGAGTATTCACATCCAAATTGGAGCAGAACTGTCAAGGGACCAAAAGTAATTGGACAAGTCAGAAGGCTGCAAAAAATAACAACATGGGCTCTTCCCTCATTAATCTGTCATCAATTAAGCAGTTAAAAGGTCTGGAGTTGATTCCAGGTGTGGCGTTTGTGGAAGTCGTCAAAGGAGCTCTCGAGGTTTCCGATCCATCAGAGGAAGAGCAGTATTCCATGTCCTCCACGGAAGACAACAGTGGTGGATGTTCTATTTATACTCAAGTGAAGAACACATCAGTATCCACAGCTTCTGAGGAATCACCACAAGGGCAAACCATTAATCAGCCTCAAAAATAGAAAGGCCAGAATTGACTTTGCCAAAAACACCTAGTTCTGGAACAGCATTCTTTGGACAGATGAGACTAAGATCAACCTGTCCTTGGCCTGTAGACAGTAAAACATGGTCCAGTCCTCTGGCACTGGGTCACAGGTGACAAAAGACAGAAGAGCGGATGCTGAAGTGTATAGGGATATACTTTCTGCTATCTCCTCCTCTGAGATAACATGATCAAAGAAGTGGAATACTTTCATCAGACTGCATGCATTTCACTTGAAGAATAAGGCAGGAAAGGAAGGATATATCACAAAGGAGGAAACCCAGCGTTTGGTGATGTCCATGGGTTCCAGATGATTTTGTTTCATATGTTTATTTGTCCAATTACTTTTGAGCCCCTGAAATGAGGACGTTTGTATAAAAATAGCTACAATACATGCATATAAACCCCTTGCCTTAAAGTCTGCACTTCAATTCCGTTGTAGTTGTTTCATTTCAAATATAGCAGAGCCCACAAACACCAACAGTTACCCAAACACGCTCATATAGCCACAAACACCAACAGTTATGCACAGTAAAATATAAACACACAAAAACAAAGGCTGGCATGCAAAAAAAAAAGAAGAGAAAAACCTTAACTTTACATTAATTTAAAGGAAAACCTTTGGCAAACATGGAGATATGCCCACCCTTTGAAATCCTAAACTGACCTCATTGGGGTTGGAGTTGGTTGACGGTGTGTCTCTGCTCCGCGACGCCTGGCTGTGTGGGGTTGGTTGTTTCTGCAGGTAGCTCTTCAGGGTCTCCTGGCCTTTCCCCTGGAGCACCCTCTGAACCGCAGCCTGGCAGGCCGGCACACCACTGACACGCTCAAACCAACCCTGCAACGTCTTATGGTCCCCTGGAAACGAACAACTGGAGGTTAGTAGGGAATAACTTACATCCTGGGGCTTTGGTTACGGAGAATAGAAAAAAATAGAATATTATATTTCAGTATCAGAATAATGAATAATAATAAAGTATATTAATAATTGATCACCACAATATTTGTATAGTTGTATATTTGCCTCTTCGAGATTACTTCAGTAATGTATAATACGTTGCTCACCTGTTGCTAAACTAGTAACAGACAGGGCTGGGTAGAGTGATGCCCAGAGAACAACATCAGCGACTGAAATTGCTTCCTGAAACACAAACAGCATGGTTGATCAGTGAACGGAGGATGTCAAGTGTTTTTCAAACACCAAAAATTCCGAGTTGAAAATGAGTAGTTGTGTGAATGTAGCCAGCAATGTGCAATGTTTGTGTGTGTCTGTATCTTTACGTGTGTATGTGTAACGTACTGCAAATAGATATGGCGTGGTATTTTTGCTTAGGCTCTGCTCCAGGCAGTTGAGAGGTCCCTGAAGAGCTTTGCTGGCTTCTGCTCCTTTGCTCTGCAGCACCCCCAGGTGGAGGGCCTGCTGTACTGCAGGCTAAGAAAAAATCGAAACAATGCATGGAATTTCAAGGCAAATATTAAAACAAAAATAAGTTACTATAAGCACCATACTGCACATGTTAGTCAAGTTATAGCTGACAAATAGCTAAATAAATGTAATGGCTTTAGCCCCCGACTAAACTTACAACAAGCTCAGTCAATAAATTCAGATTTTGCAAAAAATCTGTCACAAACACAAACAGACATGAGAAACGTTTCTCACCTGAAGTTCTGTGGCTTCCCATTCCAACCACTGTGTACTGAGGTCACTGGCTTCATGTCCGTTTACTTCAAAAAAATATCTATAATGAAAAAATAAACAAAAAGGTTTCAAATATTTTGGATACGCAACCATGAAATGTTATGTCAAGTATTTTCTCCTGTTGTGTGTCAACTTCCCAATTGCATCAGTATACATTTTAAAGATAGATGCTACGGTGTATGTCATGTGCTATTAAAATTCTTATTATTATGGAGCACTGACTGGCAGATAGTGTTGGCGCTGAAGAGGTGCGTGCCACTGGGTAGGAGAAGGGCTGGCAAGGTTGGACGGCTCAAGAAGGGAACCACTCTCTCTGAACACACACATAAAACAAAAACAAAAAAGATTATGGGCAAAATCAAGACTCAAACCAATGATTAATAAATGTACTAGCAAACTGGAATGTCTGGAATCTCATTCTAAATCCCTCATGTTGGACTTTTCGTCACACACCATCTGTAATCCTTCTTTATTATTATTTTTTTACATTTTGCTGATAAGACACAATAATAATCAATGAGAGTCCTTGCGACAGTGACCATAACACAAGTTATTAAAAACAATTTCTAAGCTGAAGCCAAGTATATGAGTATTAATAATCCAATACCTATTGAAGTGTAACTGGAAGGAATTGTGTTTGCATATTTCTGTGTGAGTGAGTGAGTGAGTGAGTGAGTGAGTGAGAGCCAGAGAGAGAAAGATAAGAAAAAAAGACAGACAGGCTGGTTGATTGATTGATTGTGTGTGTAATCATGTAGTCATGTTCGTGTGTTAGTGATTATGCATGGTTAGTTGACCATGTACCAGATGGCCCTGTCCATCTTTAAGAGATAACCGATATGAAGCAGTACTGCAGCAGGGAAACACAGCTGGTATAATTCCTCCTGCTGTGGAGGAGACGATCAGTCCAACCACACCTGGGTTTAAACTAGAGTAATTGAGGGGGGCACATGTCAAAATAGGTTGACAACCCCTAGTCTAGCCTATGTGGTGACCATGCAATTAATATTAGGTTTTTCCTTGGGAAAGACAAATGATTACAGGAGGAAATAGGCTGATCTCACCTAGTTTAAGAGACTTCAAGCATGATCTATTTGTAGGCAGCAAACTCTTTACCAATAATACACAAAGGCTTGGTTGTGCCTGTATAGGACAAAGCAATTGGCACACAAAGCCAATTGAAAGTTACCGGCTTTTCTGGGTAGTTCTCAGGTGCTATACTATAGTCAGACAGGCGATGATAGAGAGAGCCCAAGAGTCCCTACGTGGTCGTGGCGCTAGCTCAGCTAGTTGCCAGCAATTTCACATCAGCATGACCTGGCTGGAAAACAGCTGTCTGATTCCAATTACAACATGTAACTGATTTCTTACAATGAATAGATCAAAACACATTATTACGCTTTTTTTTTTTTTAGAACATAAGCTTTCAAACCACCTGGAACAAGCTAAACTAAGAGAACACTTTATCACATTGAAAATGTATCATATTTAAATGGAATCGTATTGTTGACAGTCTAGCCCTGGTTAACTAGCTAATCTTAGCAAGCTACTAGTACTACTACTACTTTAACCATTATGGCACGCTCCCGACCGTACCTTCGTGGTTGACATGCTGGACATCACATTGTGCTCCAGTCAGTCCTAACGCAGCTAAAACCTTCAGGCAATGTGGATTGCCTTCGCTCACAAAGAGTTTCATCCGGCCGTTCGTATTTGATGTTTTGTGGTCGGAGTTAGGGTAGGTGACTGGCTTGTGGCTGGCAATAATGTGCTTTAAAACAAGAACACTGACAGGTTGTAACTTTGCCGGTTAACCCTGTTGCCATACGCTGATGCAAGCGCAGTACAAGTTCCCAAAATGAAAATGGCGCAGATTGTAGTTTGGTTACGAATTATTTCCCGAAGAGAACAGTGCAATCATGTTGTATAGTAAACTACATCTACCATTACGCATCAGCACAACGTCACTTGAAATAATAAGCGTGCCTGTTTTGTAGTACTGAGCGTTTGTATTAGGCGGTGCGGTGTCGCACTATGCTTTAAATACTGGGAGTACTCGGAACATTTAAACAAGCGCTCACTGATGTAACACTTATTTCACTAATCTGGTTGGTTCCGTGTAAAATCACATGGAATTTTTTGGCCAATCTAAGGCCAGATGTATATATTCACCGTGAGCTGATCTTGCTATCATCTGAACTGTAATGAGCACAGAAGGTAGACGTAACATTTAACTATCGATATTTAAACATAAATTGTAAATACAAAATTAAAGTGAATTATAGATATTAGAGATACAATTTTTGCCTTATGTTGGAAAGTTGAGATGGACTTTAGTTTTCTCTTCTTGGAGCCAAGTGGAAAAATTGTCCCAAAGCAAGTGTGTCTCAGCCATCCACTCTTTTCATTCCGGGGACTGAAACTGTCACCGTTTGTCACTGCAAGATATTTGATGAAAGAGTCGCGTCTCTGATACCTGAAGGTGAGACTTAGGTTTTGAAATATAACTATGTTAGCAAAACAGTTTCTTTCTTATTTTGAATGTATACTTAGATATTGATTATTCAAGTTGTCTTTCAACTCCAAAACTAATCTACCTTTGGATACATGTAGGCCATACGCCTATTATTTTCTAAATAGTACAGATACAATTCACTGCTGTTGGTATTGGTATTGGTATTTGTGTAGATTTTTGGAATGAAGTTTCCATCTACAAAGTTTTCCTGTCCTCTGACTCAAGCTTCTGTGATATGACCACACTGTGATATTAATATTGACACAACATAAACAGTGTTGTTTAGTTAATATTTACTTTATTACACATGCCATGATTGTGTTGTGGCTCAATTAATGCATATTGAATAATTTCGGACTTTATAATCATAGGCTTGTAATGGTGTGACTGGTATAAAGAAATTAACTAAGAAAAGCACAGAGAACATTAAAGAATAAAGTTTGGTTCCAAAGATTACAGCTTTACATTGAAGCTAATCTAATACTCTCAGACACATCATTCATTTCCTGTGAAAAAGTATCAGAAATCTGCTTTGGGTGCATTTTGTTTCATTCTTCACACAGGCTCACTAAGTTGTTCTTTGTGGTTTGGATGGGTGTGTTGTTTTTTCTGCTCTTAGCCTTAGCCCAGCCTAGTTGTGCTGCTCTATAGTTCACCATTGTGGTCATGTACAGGTTATACCAATACTTCAAACTCCCCTTTCCTCTTCTCTCGGCACTGTTTGATAGTAAATGTTGCCCTAATAAGACTCACTCAGCCTGTAGTCTTTAAACCGCTGAGACTGCATGAATGACGGCCCTCTTTGTGTTCTCGCTGACAATTTGCATGCTTTACTCAGACTACTTTGACTGAGTTATTGCCCCCAGCCTCCCACGGAGGCACACAATAGCACACGGAACAAAGCTATGGTCAGTTTGGTCCTTTGAGGCATTTTTGTCTCTGTTTCCTAACCTTCGCCAAAGCTGGGATTTTCTCTCTTTATTTTATGTATATTTTTTTTTTTCTTGAGCATGCCTATGCTTACACCAATACCAGCCTTGAAAGATTACTTTCCCCAGCAGTGGTTGAGACTTGGCTGATTAAATGCTGCCCATGTCAAGTATTAGCAGGGGGGTCAGGCCACATGTCGCCTGCGATTACAGTGGAGGGGAAGGGGGGTTCCACACGCTTCTGTTGTGGGTTCTGGTGGAAGTGTGACGTTCAGAGATTTGGTGTGCTATAACTGTACGTCACTGACCATGTCACAAGGAGGATTATTGCCTTGGATGTTTTAGACAATCTGGGAAATTGATTTGTGTGTCTGTGTTCGCTTTTTAAGCTTGCAAGTGTGTGACGTTGTGACCTGCTTGGTGGGCTGGGGGTGGGGGGGGCGCACAGACAACACGTCATCTGCTTTCTATAGCTCACAGACACAACACATTTTGTTATTGTAGTTTATAGATTTGTCTTTACGTAGTTGTCCACTCCAGGTTCAAACAAGATGTTAAAAAGGCATTTCCCTCTAAATTATTTGGCTAGTGGCTGGTAGGCTATATCTTAAAGATATAGCATATTTATTTTCTGAATGTGTTTAATTTCCATTTCACAGTTATTGTCTGGCAGCTACAACTATATGCCTCAATGAAAAACGAATTGGAAAGATAAACCTGCCCTTTATTGATATACTGACTTATCTTATCTTCTACTCAACAATCAACATCTGGTTGATATGTTAAAGCTCTCTAATAAACAAAATGATTTATATGATGTAATGTGGTTCTGTATTTCGGTTTTAGTATTGCCTTGGGAGATTTTATATTTAGAATACTCTCTGCTCTTCAGTGACTGTATCACACTCTGAGTGTTCTGTGCCTAGCTTAAAAGTGGGTCTTTCGCTTGCCTGATAGCCTTTGACAGCTCTCTCTCTCTCTCTCTCTCCTCTCCCGGTAGATCAATGAGCTCGACGCTCTTCATTAGAAAAACATCAATGCACTGTAGTTAGGCAGGCAGGCAGGCAGGCAGGCAGACAGGCAGGCAGACAGGCAGACAGGCACTGTAGGCAGGCAGTTTGGCAAGCAGGCAGGCAGACAGGCAGACAGGCACTGTAGGCAGCCAGGCAGACAGACAGACAGACAGACAGACAGACAAGACAGACAGGCACTGTTGTCAGGCAGGCAGTAAGCCAGCCAGGCTGGCAACCTCCCCTGTGGGATGCAGCCAACCAACCTCCACTCCCAGCTCAGCTCAGTTCTACGCTGTCTGTCTGGGATTACAAGAATTAGGAAAGTGAGAAGGTTTACAAAGTGACTGTGACTGTCTCTGGAGTTCGTGAGAACGGCCTTACATAGATAGGGGCAGTTTGTAAGCTGTGAGTAACTAACCGCTGCACTAAAAGACGATGGCCTCACAAAGTGATTATTATTAGACTTTTGCAGAGACTTCTGTTTAATTTGCTATGCACAACTGACGTATTGCAGGAATATAATTTTGCAAAAGATAGTAAGTAAAAGTAAAAGATCAACGTCTGTTTGTATTGAATAGCTTAAAGTTGTGATTGAAAGAGTCACTGAACTTTGTATCATCCTGTGCATTGATTGGCTCTTTAATTGATCGACTTCCACCTGCAAATAGGGACAAACTCCTGACGATTTGTCCACATGACACATGCACACGTACAATTCACGTGCACATGCATTCACAACCTGCACAAACAGTGCACTCACATACACACTTACACACACACACACACACACACACACACACACACACACACACACACACACACACATTGATAAACGAATAAACATACATCCAAACGTGGTGTATTTCAGTGTCTAACTTTGGTGTAGCCATCAATAATGCACGCCTTTGTTCCGATGAAAGCCTGTTCGTAGCCTCAGGGCCATGGACTCATATAAAGAGTTTATTACGATGACTGTGTTCAATGGGAGAACCGGGCATTCTCTCGCACGGCTGTTTTGAAATACATCTCGCATCTTCGATATCTCAGCGGCTCCATTTCACTATCACTTTCATTCGATCACCCCATCAAACTGGTTTGGGTTATAAAATCACATGTTTAGTAATAGTTGTCGTCCCCCTCGTGACACGCTTGTTTGAAGA
>JAPMUY010006517.1:330000-405000 GCA_026901105.3 Galaxias olidus
TTCTTCTCAATTATTTGTTTGAGGTTTGACGTACTGGCTATTTCAGACACTTCTTAGACTTGTATATAGACCATACAATGCAATGTGTAGACTGTGTCGTGAAACTACCTGAAAGTGTTGTGAATGTAAAATGCATCATCTTTAGTCTGCATCAGGCATCTTAATGGAAAAAGTGTGTTTCCATGACATTGATCAGAACATCGCGGTCTAACAATAAAACTCAAAGCCTTCTGTATAGTTTCATCTTACCGTTTTACATTGGAAAGCTTTTTACTAGCACGGTCATACCCCCCCCCCCCCCCCCCCCCCCCCCCCCCGCTTGCTCTGTCTTTTCTTCTTTCTCCCTCTCTCCCTCCCTCTCTCTCGCCCTCTCTCTCTCTCTCTCTCCCTGTCTCTCTCTCTCTCTCCCTCTCTCTCTCTCTCTCTCTCTCTCTCTCTCTCTCTCGTCTCTCTCTCTCTCTCTCTCTCTCTCTCTCTCTCTCTCTCTCTCTCTCTCTGTCCCTCTCTCTCTCTCTCTCTCTCCCTCTCTCTCTCCCTCTCTCTCTCTCTCCCTCTCTCTCTCTCTCTGTCTCTCTCTCTCTCCCTCCCTCCCCCCCTCCACACCCCCTCTCTCTCTCTCTCTCTCTCTCTCCCACCCTCTCTCTCTCCCTCTCTCTCTCCTCTCTCTCTCCCTCTCCTCTCTCTCTCTCTCTCTCTCTCTCCCTCTCTCTCTCTCTCTCTCTCTCTCTCTCTCTCTCTCTCTCTCTCTCCCTCTCTCTCCCTCTCTCTCCCTGTGTTTCAGAGCATGGCACCGGCCTGGCTCCCGTCCGCAGTGCCCCGCGCCAACCATTCCAGTGAGACCCGCGTCGCCCGCGTCACGCGCCCCCGTCGCGCCCTCTCCGGCCGCTGAGCAGCCATGCTGTCGGGCAGTTGGCGCCGCTCGCCGGCCCACCAGCCGGCGGCGCCGACGGTGGCCAGCAGGGGGGGCGGCGGCGTGTGCGGCGTCCCCAGCGGCACGGTGGTGCTGGAGGCCCAGTACGACTACTCGTACCGGGGGGCGGACGGCCGGCAGGTGTGCATCCGCGAGGGCGAGCGCTTCGTCCTGCTCCGGAAGACCAACACGGACTGGTGGCAGGTGCGGAGGATCGGCGCGGCCAGCAAGGCCAAGCCGCTGTACGTCCCCGCCGCGTACGTGACCGAGGTGCCCATCGCGCCCGCGCCCTCGCCCGCGCCTCACCGGATGGTCGCCTCTCAGTCAATGAACGCCAACATGTGGACCCCGCCCAGGCTGTCCGTCACTCCCAGCCCGACGGTCCTGCAGCACTCAGGTAGCTGGCGTGCGTGAGAGAGAGAGAGTGGCTGTGTTTTTCTTATCGTGAGTGTGTTCATGTGTCTGTGAAAGAAAGAGAGGGTCTGCGTTTTTTTTGTGTTGTGTGTGTGTGTGTGTGTGTGTGTGTGTGTGTGTGTGTGTGTGTGTGTGTGTGTGTGTGTGTGTGTGTGTGTGTGTGTGTGTGTGTGTGTGTGTGTGTGTGTGTGTGTGTGTGTGGCATGCATGCACAGTGTAAAGAGGGAAGTGGCCAACTCGTGTTGGGTGCACTCCAGCAGCCTACTGATAAAGCTTGCACTAAACCACGCCCTCCAGTATACAGTATATACTCACATATGCCTGTCCATCTCCTGTCCCCTCAGTGAACAGAACCTACTGCCGCTCCATGGAGAACCTCAACTCCAGCAGCGCCTTCCACGAGGTGGAGGAAGACGAAGAACACGAAGAGAGAGGAGGAAGAGGAGGTGGCCGCTTCCACGTCGTACCCCACTTCGCCTGCGGGTCCCCTCACTCCCCCACCTCCCCCTCGGGCCACCTCATGGTCCCTGGAGCCCCCGTGGTCCCCGTGGCCGTTCCCACGGCCCCCAGCACCATCCCCCGCAGCAAGAGCTCCAGCAACCTGCCCCAGAACCCCTATGAGCTGGGGGGTCCTGAGGAGAGGAGGACCCTGACGGCGACCCCCAAAAAGTGCCGTAGCCAGTGGGACGTGGGGGAGGGGTCGCAGCGCCGCAACGACATGCAGGTAGAGGGACACGCTGTGGTCTCGCACAGCAGGGGGGGGGGGTAATAACTGAAACAGGATTTTTTGCAATAATTTTTACTCATTATTACTTTGATTTCTGATATGTGTCAGATATGTTAAGTAGTTTGTTTGTCAATAGAAGTCAAGTCACATTTTCTTTGCATAGCTCATTTCATACACATAGGCATTTTACTGTGCTTTGCATAAAGACAAGCGGAAACATACAAGGGAGACAAAAAAAGACTACGACATAAATACAAACATTACCGATGAGAAAGGAAATGGCTAATCGAGCGAGTTTCTGCTACTTGAAACCAGACCACAGGACAGCATCGTGTCCTGGTCGCTGACACACGGGCCATCGAGCAGGTGGGCACGCGACGTACACGATACAGCTACGTGGCACTTTCTACCATCATCCTTTTAATTCGGTTAGACTTTGATAATCCCTAAGGGACAAACGTCCACAGCGATGTTCCATACCCCACAGCCATGACATCTGTCTCATCAGCCGTGGAGCTGTATTGTTTGATCTACTAAGCTCTGTGTAAGCGTTGGTAGATGCATCGCTTCATCACAGCGCCTTTCAAGGGCCTCTTTTCTTCTACAATGCTTTGTTTACTGAGGCAGTTACAGTAGCCGTGATCTTAGTAGCACTGACAGTCCTCTTCATCCATTTCTCCCCTGGTTAAAGTAAAATCTAAATATCCTGCTTGATCTTTCACCCCTCTATTAACGTGTCCCTCCTTACCTTTCTGTTCCTCTATGTCTTTTTTCTTTTGTCCTACCTTCTTTCCTATGAGGCTATGAGGGTCATCTCTCTCTCTCTCTCTCTCTCTCTCTCTCTCTCTCTCTCTCTCTCTTCCTCTCCCTCCCTCTCTTTCTCTCCCTCTTTTCCAGGGCCTTTTCTCCCCTGTAAACCCTCTAACCAGGATTACTATGCCATTCAGGTCACAAGCTCCTGATTTCCCTCAAAACACACACATTCAGATTCACACACTCTGGTTCAAATACTAATCCACACACTTACACATGCCGTTATGTATGCAGAGTGTGTATGAAGAGTATACACACAAGGGTTTTGGGGTTAGCCACACTCTAACCCTTTGGTAAAGATTCAAACCCTGGGTATTTCTCGTGAGAAGCTTTAAACATCTTCCTAATATAAACTCTCACCGCGGTAATACCAGAAAGGACCCAGCGGTTATGTTTCCTCCTGGCGTTCGATGTCAAAAACACGGCAGCAACTCAAGAGCCTAAAAATGTCATGCTTAAAACTTTGCCTGCGCCTCAGCACATCCCACCCAGCCTCAGGTTGACACACACACACACACACACACACACACACACACACACACACACACACACACACACACGCACACGCGCGCGCACACATCTCTCTCTCTGTTCTCTTTCTGGAGAAAAGACAGGGTAGCAACAGCACAAATAGACATTAAAAACGTTTTGGTCATTTTCGGTGAGAGTATAAAGCCTACACACTGTCACCAGACCTCAGCCATTTCCTTCCCCTAGGTTAGAGGCTACAGGAAGAAGAGAAACACTATAACTCATGAACATTTACTTTACACACAACACAAAATACACTCTAATGTTTTTTTTAATAACACTTGTCGACACTGTTAGAATGCTTGTTCTTATGATTGTCTTGAACGCACCACAGAGATGTGATGAAACACAATAAAAAATGATAGTATGCAACGTCTACATCAGGCTGACTGGGCTAGAGTCGCAAAGTACTGCCCTCTGGAGCCACACATTCTCATTGCAATGTTTCAGGTCTCACGTGCCAGTCGCGCACACACAGACAAACACACACACACACACACACACACACACACACAAGCAAGGGCATGTGCGGGTGACCCGCAATCGGGACTGAGTGTGTTACATAACTGGGATCAGATCTCGGTTGTGTCATTTGTTTCATGGAAAGATGATTTTCCATATATATCCTTTCAATTTGTTTCAATGGATTTGTGGCACTCTATATAAACCAGTTTTGGTTTGACCTTTGGTACACTAGCAGCTTTTCATCCTCTATCTATCTCTATCGGCTGCTGTGCTTAATCCTGCCTTCGACGGATCACAATTAGAGGCTTGAGTGTACTTACATTTGGATGGATTTTTCTTTGTGTGTACTCCTCTCTACTCCTCCCTCTCTCCCTCTCTTTTCTCTTTATATCTCCATATCTCTTCCTGTCAACATTTCTATCTAACTCTCAGACATTCGTTTCATGTTTTGTTTGGTTTTGTTTACTTCAAATTTATGATTAAATATTGAAGCCTACATTTGTAACTTGCCATTTAGTGGCGATAACTGAATTTGACTCATCTCATACAGCACGGTAGATATTGGTATGTCGTTTTCTACTGTTCTTTGTCTTTCTGTACAGTGTGACGGTGTCAAAACCCACATCCTCTGACTGATGCTTAACATACTGCCCACCACCCTGTCACACACAGCCTCATACAAAGAAAACCCGTAATGGCACCCAGGAGCGGAACAGGCTCAAACGCAGACTGATCGCAAAGTTACAGAACTAGAGGGCTACTAAAAGAAACACTGAGACAACTCTCTCAAAGTAAATCGCTCCAAAAGGAGACTAAAAGTTTTAATGGACCAATACACCGACATACACGTCACGGCAAACAAACAATGAACCAACACAGGGCTAAGGTGGGGAGGAACTTAAATAGCAGACAAAACAGGTGCAAGCAATAATCATTAAGGGCCACCCAAGTGAGGCTAATAACCACTGATAAGGCACATGGAAACATGCAGGGAGCTGTCCACTGGCCGGTGCTGGAACTAGGACGATCCCCGACACAAAACACCACATACAAAAAATGTCAGCTCCCGAAATGCCATTTAGTGAGCTTATTGTATCCTAGTCATGTACACTCAAAGCATAAAGGTGCCACAATAAATAAAAAAAGAACCGTGCTCTTTTCACTTGGGTGATGCTCTTATGGGAATACTTTGACAAACGAGTTGGATCTTGTTAAAGGGCGAGGTGGAGAGGAAGGGACGGATGTACGGAAAGCTTAGTCACCGGAACTTAAAGGGTTGGACAGCCAGACAGTTAACGACGGCACACTCACTAGTATGACCGGTTACTGTCAGGGGTCCTGTTGGATCCACATCTCAACGACGTTTTATGTTGTACTATATAACACATTACAAATATTCAACCTAAGCATGAAGACTTCTGTTAAGATATCCACTGTAAAAAAAATCATCCCACATAATTAAAATAAGATTAAAGTCAATGATCAACTTTATTTGTCTTTTTCTAACCTCATACTATGTGTCTCTGTGTCTCTCCAGGCCTCGTCTCAACAACGCTGCATCCCCCAGAAAGCTCCCCAGGAGTCCCCCCTCTACAGTGAGCCTAAGTGGGGCCGCAGACAGACGCTGGAGCCCCCCTCCCCAGCCGCCGGCCAGAAGCCGCTCCAGGTCATGGATCTGTGGGAACAATACTTGGACCAGGCCTCGGGACGCTATTTCTACGTCAACAGCGTCACCAAGGAGAGGTCGTGGAAACCGCCGCGTCGTTCCCGCGAACGTCTCCCAGGCAGAGTAACTACTGCACCACACGTTCCTGTATTTAGTGATTTAGAAAATGTCCCCAATGGCATCAGCTAGTCTTCCTGGGTCTGGAATAATTTTGTTATGTGCATATCATCACATTTGTGTTATGAGATCCTCCCGTTTAATTCAGAGAGACAGTGGAGGACCCAGGTGTTCATATGTCATTCATTCATTTTGTTTGCTGTAGGATTTCATTCATTCATTCTGCTTGCTATATTAATATAAGGCTTTGTCACTGTTATTCATATAATTATTATATTCTAAGTCATTCATAATTATGATAACTAATTCCTGTCCTTGCAATGAGTAATCATTTTCAAATAGAGAGAGCTTTTTTTATACTTTGTAAATATCGATGAGCTATTGGGACAAGGATATTACAAGTATTTGTGAATTATATACTTATAAAATGTGGTTGCATGCATAGCGCATGCCCTTTTGGGAATGTCTCCTTGGCATTTTGAACTCCTTCCTATAAGGATGTTATGAAACCTCAGTCTTTAACGTGGATATCTTTCCCATTCACCTGGAAAATATGAATACATTGCCTATAGGTAATGAGTTAGCGCAAGCTCAACCAAAACGTTTTACCATGGCGGTCTACCTACAGCTTTGAACCTGGTTTCCCCGGTATTATGTCCTGAATATAAGCTTCTTTTATTTTGTCAACTTAATGCTACGTCTCTCTCTCCCCGTCTGTCCCTTTAGTCCAGCACCATGCAGTTCCAGTCTCAGAGTGTCCTCAGGGACACCAGTCACCTGTCTCGACAAGGAACTGACAACGGGGACATTCAGAAGGTGGGACCGCTATGTTATGATACTCTCACTGGTTGCCACGGCGTCCACGTAGGTTAACCGCGACGTTGCGCTACGATTAACCTTTCTGCGCGCTAACCCTACTGCAGCGTGAAAAGAAAGCAGTGAACCAGATATTTGAATACGACGTGGTTCAATGCATTTGCTCTGAATTTGCATCTGATAACTTTTTTCAATTGCAGTGGACCAAACAAAGATCCCACTTGAATTGAACAAAACCCATGTGTCGTTTTAGGCACACCGTTCATTGTATCTCTTTTAGACTCTAGGTTTGATTCCAAACGGCTGTTCGGGTTTTGGCAAGCACAGGCGCCTCAAATATAGCGTACACATCCAAAAACACACACACACACACACACACACACACACACACACACACACACACACACACACACACACACACAGAGTCCACAATGTCCCCAATAGTGAGGACGGTCGGCCGGAAGCCAGCCCTCACCACAGAGCGTCCTTCCGCCTCATGTTTCAGATTAGAGTGGACTAGGTAGCGACGCTCCATCAAATGAAACAGGGGATTAGGTCCTTAGCCTCATCATTTACTCACTCCTTCACTCAACCCCCCCCCCCCCCCCCCCCCACGATCCCTCTCTTCCCTCCTTCCATTATTCCCCTCCTCTGGTGTTTTGTTGTTCATGCTAATCCCTGTAAGAAGGTAAAGCCCTGATCTAATGCAGATGGCCTCTGTGTGAATCGGATCCTCTAGTGACGAGGAACGAGCAGACAATGCGACCCACGTTGTAGAAAACACGACCGACTGATGCTAACTGAGCCAAACCGCTCCACGGTGAAGGGGTTGCCTAGGGGACGGGCTTACAGAAAGGCATACAGATAGTGTTCCATATGCAATCTGGCGTGTTTCAAACTGTCATGGCTTTTATTTTTCATTGTCACAGTTAATCCACCGTGTCACAGGGACCATGTATCTTGCTATCTATTGAAGTGACTAGATAGGAAATGCACTTTTTAGGCTTTTAGATGGGGGCTTTTAGTTCACTAATTGTATTGTTTGGGGTGTGAATATTTCTGGTTGAGGCACATGCAACTTCCTGGTTTTGACCTGTGAACAAGATTTTACTTACTGATAACCAGCTTCCTTATAGAAGGGGGAAGTAGAGAGAGCGAGAGAGAGAGAGAGAGCGAGAGAGAGAGCGAGAGCGAGAAAAACGTTTGAGGTTCCACAAAAGACCTGGGTCACAAAAGCAACAGACCGCAGACTTTCTCTACGGTCAATCGCTCCTTCAGTAAACGAGCCTCATCCCTCGGTGATGTCATGGTGAGCACTGCGGCTGCTGTAAGTTCACTATCCTAAGCCGGGTATTCACAAGGTAGTGTTTTAAGATGCGATTGAGTTTTGTATCAATTAATTTCATAAAATGAAGCATTCTTAGACTGTCATTCTTGGAGCAGCTTGATGTTGAGTTTGTGCAGTTAGCTGTGTATGCATTTGACCTTGATTGATAGCTTGATTTTGAGTTCATGTGGTTAGCTGTGTATGCATATGACCTTGATTGATAGTCAGACATGTATTTAGCTTATTCGAGTTTAGGCATAACCGTTTTTTCCCCTCGCTATTGCCGTGTGGTCGTAAGCATTCTGCATCTCACTGGGAAACTGTCGAGGTGTCATTCATGAACTTCTGAGGTTGCTGTGTGTGCCCAAGTGTGTGTGTGTGTGTGTGTGTGTGTGCGTGCCCCCTGTCTGAAAGAGAGCTCCTTTTTGAGGTAGGATGTCGGGGGTGCCAGCACAGAGGTTCAGAAAGGACAGCTACTTTGGGTTTTAATGGGTATTGTGTGGTTATGATTCATTTAAACTTATCTTAGCTCATTTTCCAGCTCTATCTGCATCCTGTTATTTTTTCACATGGTTTGCGTTCGTGACTGTTGTGAAATGCCACACGTGTGTTTTATAATCGGCTGGTGTGACACACCAAATATGTGTAAGGTGACCAAATTTGAAAGATTTGAGCTTCTAACTCAGTTTTTGATCTCTTCCTGTTTGTGGCAGTTTGAATGTGCATTAATCCATTTTTATTTCCCCTTCTCTTTTTTTTCTTTCTCTGTCTAACCCCCCCCCCCCCCTCTCTCTCTCTTTGTGTCTGCCTGTCTCTCTCTTTGTCTCTCAGCCATCTCCTGATCTGCTTCACAGTACCCAATGGAATGTTGAGGGAAGCTGGCAGGTGAGGTCATGTTTCGCTGCTTTGCCTTATTGTTGTGAATTGTGAATCTACCGGTTACTTTATTGTACTATGGACTTGAATACTTACGAGACTTCAGGCTTTATGAGTTGTACCAAACGAAAGAAGGACTTCACGGCGTAAGCGTTGATAAAGGATGGATTTCCATCGGACCCAAAGGTCGACAAACTCCCAAAAGTTATTTTCTTTATAAACAGTGTGTCTACTACCACTGTACTTATGCCAGCTTCAGCTCAGGAGGCTTTAGCTCTCCAGAGGATCAGGACATAAATACAGAGACTTTTGAGATGTACCGCTGGCTTTTGTAGTACAAAGCAGGCGCTTACTCAAGTCCATGTTACTGCAACATATTGCATCACAGTGGGGTAAGGCTTGGTCTAATGCCCGTTTTAGAGACTCCCTCTCAGCAAAGGCACAGATTTGGCTGTCAACACTAATCCTGATGGCACGGACAAGACGGCGAACATCAGGAGGGGCGTTTATTGTGATCGGTAAAGTGGGTTACAAGGATTTGGACAGAGGCCGTCCTGTGATACAGTCTTTGACAGGGATTATTTCAGTCGCGTGTGTTTCTGTGTGGGTTTGTGTGTTGCAATGCAGGTATTGTAATGCACGGGTTGTGTGAGTCTTATAACTTAATGCATTTACACACCAGAAATACAGTACAGTGTGTGTGTGTGTGTGTGTGTGTGTGTGTGTGTGTGTGTGTGTGTGTGTGTGCGCCTGCCCCCTTTCCCCACTGCTCGCCGCCTCTCGGACCTTTGTGTGTTGCGGAGCGGAATGGGGCCAATTCAAAGTGCCCCGTAGAGAGTAAGAATCAGTCAGCCAGTTAGTTAGTTAGCTATCTCCTGTGGAACCCAGCTGGCCATCTGTGACAAAACCCCTACCATATGGACAGTCACCATCTTGTGTCATCTACCTTGTAGTGTGGGCGTCGGTGATCCAGTGGGGAGGGGGTGTAAATGTCCACTCGCTGCGTGTCGGCGGCCGGCTACTCCTCTGGGGGCCGTCGGAGATCACAGAGACAGAACTATATTAATCTCCCACTGTTGAATTAGTAATGATTAAAGAGTGCAGGGGAGTTCATACTGTATATAAGCAGTCCAGAAGTGCTCACTTTGCCCATCTTAGTCATAGTCTGTCTGCGGACATATTCCAGGCCATGGCTGCAAGAGACAATCTGGAAACCTTTATTGTCTCATGAATAGGTCTCACAAAAGAATTATATAAAACGTGATCCAATATGCAATATATTATGCACGCATGCATTGTGGCACACAGAAGTGTAAGCATCACTGGTAGTGACGGTGAATCTGCTCTTGTGACTGCAATGTGACACGGGTGACCTGGAAAGCCATAAGGATTATCCAGCCATGACACATAGAATAAACAGGCTAAATGGGGGGATGGAAATGTAGGCTGTTATTTACAATCATGTCATGTGGGGACTTTATCCTGGAACCCAAGTTATGTCATAGAGTCAATCTGATCGATAACCAAACAATGCAAATTAGTTTATATAACTGTACTATAAATAACCTTGTTATATGTCTATATGCCATCTAGTTAATCCTGGTTCCTTTAGCACATGTTCATCCTGTCAAGTGTTGCACTAGCATGGTTTGAAAGGCACAGCACAAAGCTCAGTGTCTTAGAGTTTTGAGATTACCCATAAGTTAAGTGTAACACTATGCGAACAACCAATCAACGCATGGCTTTCCTTTTTCCTATTCCTCGGCTCCACTCACAACCCTGACCTTTGACATTTGACCCCGCCCACCGTAAAGAGCATGCAGCGTGCCGTTTCCTCCGACACGCTAAGCATGGCAGTGCACAAGGGTGGCGACGCCCAGCGGCGAAACTCTGCCCTCCTGCATGGCAGCGAGCATCAGCTCATCCACTCCCAATCCATGATCCTGCCTGACTCTCACAACGGCAAGGTAAACGACCCCCCCCCCCCCCACACACACACACACACACATACAAAGCACACACACAATAAGATACACATAACCATACAGTAATACACTTTCACTCATTCACTCACTCAGTCCCCCCACACACTAACATGTACACATGTACACATGGACACAATGCCTTGGCCTGGGTCTAACCTAACTGTGGTCCTGTTGCCCCTGGTCTGTTCAGCAGGTCAGAGACAGTTCCTACCAAGTAACCAACATCACAGTGGAACCTCCGTCTCCAGCAAGCTCCCCAGACAGCATCGACAGCTCGTCCACGCCGGTGAGACCCTCTGTGACCCCCCCTACATGACCTTTAGGAATCCTTTGTGACCCCTACGTGACCCCTACATGAACCTTTTTCCAGTGCCTACATGACCCCTGCAACTGCAGTTGTTTTGTTGTTGTCCAGTTTAGCTAGTGACCGCGGCAGCGTGCTTCCACTTGGTCGAATTGGGAGAGTAACTCGTGGTGACATGGTTGTCACAATGATTTGAGGGGAAATGTAAGAATAGTGTAAAGGCTTTTCTCCTCCATTTACCTTTTCTTTGACTGAATATCTAAACCTGAGGGTTTAATATTGAAGGATAACACGAAAAATCATGGTCTTTCTCGGTTTGGATTTAGGTTATTTTTCAGTGTCTTGTTGGAGGATAAAACATTATACCACCTGCAGCTGTGTTTTTATTCAAATATGTGTATTCGCTACCCTCTGCCTGCTTAATGCTTTTTTCTGTTTCCTCTTTACTCAGGAACTTCAGAAGGCTGGTCTGTTGAACAAGACAAAGATTGCGGAGGGAGGCAGAAAACTGAGGTAAGACGTGTTATTGTGCCCTTTGGGTTACGATTTATGTGTATAGACTGAAGAAAGGAACTTATTAAAACAAAAAAACATGACACATTCTCAAACCTGCTAATGCATTTCACAGTAATGCCATTTAAATCATTTATTGGCCTTTGGCGTTGTAGGAGGATGATTGGCTTATTTTTAATTAGTTTAACAAGAAGTATTATAAAAAAAGCTCACGTTTAGGGTCTTTCTCTTTGTGTATTAAAGGAAAAACTGGAACCTGTCCTGGGTGGTGTTGGTGGGAAACAGCCTGGTGTTCTTCAAAGACCCCAAGTCCCAGACCCCATCAAGCTGGGTAAGCAGAGCTCTCACACTCCCTGGATAAACCAAAAATCACTTGGCTTATGTTAATCAGCTTGCATTTTGAATGAAGTTTGCTTTTCGGATCATAATCAGGATCATACACATGGAACCTGATAGGGATAAAACATAGGCAGAAAATAAGACAACATTTTCCTAAGAAATATATAGATGCAGAGGCCAACAAGTGGATGTGGGTACCCTTACTGCGTGATCACTATTAACTGACAAAGGGCTGTTTTTTTTACCTACCCTGTCATCTCTCTGTATTTCCCCTCCTACTGTTGTCTTTGTACTGTACAAGTAGAAACAGTCTGCATGAGGAAGATTGACTTCCCTATGTCCCCCCTTTTTCATGAAGTGTTCAATTCATTCAGCACACTGCGTAGACTCATAGCATGAGTTCTATGAAAGACACAATATAGAATGACTTATACATTTGCTCGATAAGTTTTGATTGTGTAATATGAGTGAGGATTAGGGTTTATGGAGCATCATAAGTGCGCAAGGTATCATATCTGTGACAAACTAAAAGATTACATGGCACATAATCCACTTATTTTTGTTTTGTTGTTGACAGAAACCGGGGAACAGTCGCCCAGAGAGCAGTGTGGACCTGCGCGGGGCTCAACTGCAGTGGGCCAACGAATTGTCGAGCAAAAAGAACGTCTTTAAGGTGGGGGGGGGGGCGGCACACAAAATGCTGTCCGGGATGGAGGTGGTAGAAGAGGGATAAGGAACAACATGATCATTTGGAAAGGTCTTGGGGGATAAAAAGTTATTTTTTCCGCAGTGACGTCACCAAGTTCCCCTTCTGACTCTTTACTTATTGGGATAATGATGACATTTCCATTTGATTAATATTATGATGTCAGAGCTATAAAATACAGCAGAGATAAGGAAGAGAAGGAGGGAGAGGAATGGAGAACAAAAATCTTTTTTTTTTTTTTTTTTTCAAAGTAACTTCCCTTTAATGATGATGACCACTTCATTTAACGTTTCCATTGACATTGTAAGTTAAAAATACAATTTCTGTAGAATACTTGATATACATTTACTCACTTCACTGCTGAGACGACAAATGTTATATTCTGGCTAGTTCCGAGGGAATGTATTTCTGTGGAAACCCTTTCTCATCGGCCCAGAATGAGGAAGCTTGTTGCTCTTTTAGTGGGTGACAACCCTCAGCCCACTACTAAACTTACATATGAAATCTGAGAACTCTAATCTAACATATTTCATGAAGTTAAACTATCTCTCCAGGTTACATTATCATCACAGAGCCGAGAATATTTCATGAAAAAATTATATAATGACAATAATATAATTGTTTTTTTAAGAATAAAAAACAATACCAGATACATCATTGCAATTTAGACTGGAAAAAAGTAAAAGCTCCTTAAAGAAAGTGCTAGCTCCTAACTGACAGTGTGCACTGGTAGCCATTTTGAGTTTGACAGCTATGTCATGGCGTTTTATTCTTTTATTCATATGTTGTCTGTGTTACTGTGTGTGTCTGTATTTCAGTTGAGGACAGTGACGGGCAACGAGTTCTTGTTGCAGTCGGAGACAGACTCTCTGATCAGGGAGTGGTACAAGACCATACAGAGTGTCATTGACAGACTGGTGAGAGACATCGGCTTTGTCTGTATGTGTCTGTCTATGTTAATGTCTATATCTTAGCTACCTCCTTTGCGCTTTAGTGCCAAATACATTTATAAACATACAGTTTTATATGTTTACTTCCATATTACATATTTCCAAGTCATTGATAGCAAAATAAGTGGTCACAAAAATGCTTAATTAAGCTCAGAAGGTCCACGACTGTTGTTTATATTTCCTTTCATTTAATTCATTTTAATTATTTTATGTCTTGCTTTGTATGTTCTTGCTTGGCCAATGTAAAGCACATTGAATTGCCTATGTGTTTTAAATGTAATATACCCCAAAGAAATCGTCCTAATTACATACATGGGTTCTTTGTTTTATGATTGACTTCTTCAATGCAATCAGAAGTAACCTTAAACGTTAATTTGCCCTTCAAACCCTGACCCTTGACCTTTTAGGACCGTGAGAACCCTTTGGACAACGTGCTGCTGTACACCATGAGGAGGGCGGGCAGCGTGGAGATGCTGGATCAGAGCGGCGACGAGGAGGACTGCCGCAAAACCTCCCGTAAGACCTCGCCTTCAGCCCTCCTTCATCACACCATTGCTGGCCATCTCTCCTTCCTCCCTCCATCTCTTACTCTGCCAACCCACCAACACATCCACACTCATCCTTCCACACCTCCACTCTTCTTCTTTTTTTTATTTTGTCTTTCCAACCAAAACATACTTCCATCTCTTTTTTGAATTCCTCCTCTATCGTCTCAAGCCACTTCATAACAATTCGTCATCACTTCATTCTCTCCACCTCCATCTCAAAATCAGCCCTTCTCCCGTTCCTCATACTAACCACCAGCCCCATTCATCTCCTCCCACATCTAGCCGGACACCCTCGTCTGATGTCCTTGCTCTCCTCTTCCTCCTCTTCCTCCTCCTCCTTCACCTCCCCCGTTGCAGTCCCTCGTTCAAGCTCCAACCTAGAGAATACAGAGAGAAAGAGAGTGAGGAGCCGACTGAAGAAGCTGATCCTCAAGAGACCTCCATTGCAGGCCTTGCAGGAGAAAGGACTTATCAAAGGTGAGTTTAACACTAGCTAGACTACAGCAATTGGATTACAGTGATGATACTAGAGTAGCTCGACGGTGACTAGACTCCAGTAACTAGACTAACTACATCACAGTGACTAGACTCCAGTAACTAGACTAACTACATCACAGTGACTAGACCACAGTGACTAGACTAACTACATCACAGTGACTAGACTACAGTAACTAGACTAACTACATCACAGTGACTAGACCACAGTGACTAGACTATCTAGATTACAGTGACTAGACCACAGTGACTAGACTAACTACATCACAGTGACTAGACTCCAGTAACTAGACTAACTACATCACAGTGACTAGACCACAGTAACTAGACTAACTACATCACAGTGACTAGACCACAGTAACTAGACTAACTACATCACAGTGACTGACTACAGTAACTAGACTAACTACATCACATTGACTAGACTACAGTAACTAGACTATCTAGATTACAGTGACTAGACTACAGTAACTAGACTAACTACATCACATTGACTAGACTACAGTAACTGGACTAACTACATCACAGTGACTAGACTACAGTAACTAGACTAACTACATCACAGTGACTAGACTAACTACATCACAGTGACTAGACTACAGTAACTAGACTAACTACATCACAGTGACTGACTACAGTAACTAGACTAACTACATCACAGTGACTAGACTACAGTAACTAGACTAACTTCATCACAGTGAGTAGACCACAGTGACTAGACTAACTACATCACAGTGACTACACTACAGTAACTAGACTAACTACATCACAGTGACTAGACTACAGTAACTAGACTATCTAGATTACAGTGACTAGACCACAGTAACTAGACTAACTACATCACAGTGACTGACTACAGTAACTAGACTAACTACA
Source organism: Galaxias olidus (assembly GCA_026901105.3). Lineage (NCBI taxonomy): Eukaryota > Metazoa > Chordata > Actinopteri > Galaxiiformes > Galaxiidae > Galaxias > Galaxias olidus. Next base: position 345,379 of record JAPMUY010006517.1, read on the forward strand.
TCACAGTGACTAGACTACAGTAACTAGACTATCTAGATTACAGAAAGTAGGTCAACTAGATTACAGGGACTATACTACTATGATTACATTAAAGTAACTAGAATAACGACACAATAATAACTAGAGTACAGCAATGTTCGTGTGTTAGGGAAAATGTGATTGATAGTATGTCTGTGTGTGTGTGTGTGTGTGTGTGTGTGTGTGTGCGTGTGTGTGTGTGCGTGCGTGCGTGCGTGCGTGCGTGTGTGTGTATATGTGTGTGTGCGTGTGTGTGTTATGCTGGGCGTGTCTCTGTGTCTCTTCAGACCAGGTGTTTGGCTGTGGTCTGGAGATGCTGTGTGAGCGAGAGAATGACACGGTGCCTCGGTTTGTCAGGCTGTGCACCGAGGCCGTGGAGAGGAGAGGTATGCTTTCATAGCCCTCATATACTTATACACTCAGTAGGAGACGAGTGAACCACACGTAGAGTAGAAGGAGGGTTCCTATTCAAATCCAGTGTTCTCTCTGCGTGTAATGTGGGGTGTTCCTTTTTGTGCCTTTCAAAAAAACAAAGGAAAAAAAAAAGAACAGAAGCACTCCTTGAAAAGAAAACGGAACCAAAGCTGTTTGTGCTGTTGCCCACGACAACGGGCTAGGGAACAATGGGTCGGACATCTTTGGTTGCCTGGCACACCGACACTGAAGCACTCAGTGCCTTTCTTTTCTGTGTGAAATGTGTTCTGTATCAGTCCAAAGGTCCTTAAGACATCCATAATAGCTAGTGATAGAATCTACGGTCTGTTTGTGACCTCAGTCCATTGCGTGCCTTTTTTTTCTTTGTCTTCCCCCCATGTGACAGTTCTTCCACACTAAATGACAGTTCTTTAATCGGTAGGGCAGTAGGTTTTTATTTGCAGGCTTGTCGTTGTTGCCATGGTGACGTGGGTACCTGGGTTTGTGTGTGCGTGCAGGCTTGGAGACGGACGGTATCTACAGAGTGTCAGGGAACTTGGCCACCATCCAGAAACTGCGCTTCATGGTCAACCATGGTGAGTGGAAAGGAGGAAGTGGTTGTCAACCAGGTGGTTGGCATGCAGAAAAACCATCTATACTGTGTTACGCTATGTATTCTGATAACTTACTATACCTGTTTCTGTATGTAGAGTCGCATGGTATGCAGAGGTTTTTTTCTTTCATCAGTTCGAAATTAAAAGATTACGTCAATTGTTTTAGGAGTTTCTATGCAGTGTCTTTGTATACAAGTTTAGTGTTATGTTTTTATTTTGTTTTAAGAGAATCAAGGAGACTTAGTATCAATAATCCCGATCAACAATCTATTACCTTAGGTATCATAAATAAATGTAGGAGGGACTATGTGTGGGAAGGACATGGCTGTAAACATTGACTTGGTTTTTACAGAGCGAGCAGTGACTACAGATGGGCGCTATATGTTTCCTTCAGAGTTCGTACAAGGTAGATAGACAGAGCGATCATTCTGGGCCCACTGCCGACTCACCGCTTTGATGCATCATGCAGTTTGTGTGCTTCAAGCTTGCCTTTGTACTGAAGTGCTATTCTTCTGTCTTGAACTGAAACTGTCAATGGCTCTTCTGGTGCTTTTTTTCTGGTTTTCATGCAGTCCTTGGGCGCCCCCAAATGGCTGAAATTCAGAACTGTTTGTGCAAAATGCACTTTTCTGCACTTGATGCAATGTCCACGCTGGCCTTTGTTTCTCAATACGCTACTCATAGGTGAACCATTAGGGTGATCACTAAAGAATTTCAATACAGTTTGTTTCATTTTGGACATCCATTCAATACTTATAATTAATTTTGGACACCCGATATGGCTGTCGTCTTCCTGGTGCAGTTCATTAAAAAACGGACAGTTTGAGAAACAAGGACGAAGGCTCCCTGTCTTTTCTGGTGATTTCCATCGCCATTTTAACAGCCCTGTCTCTCTCCGCTACAGCTACATGTCTGATGCCATGTGTTATATCGAAAAACACTGTAATGCCCGTGTTCTTTCAATGCATTCCTCACTTATTTTTCTTTCTTTTTTTCTCCATGTCCCCCTCTCCCTTTTTTTTGTTTCCCTCTCCCTCTGTTTCCCAATGTCTCTTTGTTCCCCCTTTTTACTTCTTTGTCTTTCCACCACTCTTTCCGTGTGTGTTATTCCCCCTCTTTTGTGTTTCGTTGTCGCCCCCCCCCCCCCCCACACACACACACCTCTCTCTCCCTACCTTTCCCTTTTTCTCCATCTCTGTCCCTCTCTTTCTCTGTCTCAGAGGAGAAGTTGGACCTGGATGGGGGGGAGTGGGGCGAGGACATCCACGTCATCACAGGGGCTCTCAAGTTGTTTTTCCGAGAACTTCCCGAGCCACTGGTCCCCTACGGCTTCTTCACCGACATCATAGAGACAGTCAGTGAGTGAAACACAATGGATAAATAGTGGAGACAGTCAGCGAGTTAAACACAATGGATAAATAGTGGAGACAGTCAGCGAGTTAAACACAATGGATAAATAGTGGAGACAGTCAGTGAGTTAAACACAATGGATAAATAGTGGAGACAGTCAGCGAGTGAAACACAATGGATAAATAGTGGAGACAGTCAGTGAGTTAAACACAATGGATAAATAGTGGAGACAGTCAGTGAGTGAAACACAATGGATAAATAGTGGAGACAGTCAGCGAGTGAAACACAATGGATAAATAGTGGAGACAGTCAGCGAGTTAAACACAATGGATAAATAGTGGAGACAGTCAGTGAGTTAAACACAATGGATAAATAGTGGAGACAGTCAGTGAGTTAAACACAATGGATAAATAGTGGAGACAGTCAGTGAGTTAAACACAATGGATAAATAGTGGAGACAGTCAGTGAGTGAAACACAATTAATAAATAGTGGAGACAGTCAGTGAGTTAAACACAATGGATAAATAGTGGAGACAGTCAGTGAGTTAAACACAATGGATAAATAGTGGAGACAGTCAGTGAGTGAAACACAATGGTGCAGGATATATACATATTGTGGAGACAGTCAGTGAGTTAAACACAAGGGATATATAGTGGAGACAGTCTGTGTGTTAAACACAGTGGGTGCAGGAAATATATCATATATAGTGGAGACAGTCTGTGAGTGAAACACAATTGAGTGCAGGAAATATACATATTGTGGAGACAGTCAGTGAGTTAAACACAAGGAATATATAGTGGAGACAGTCTGTGTGTTAAACACAAGGGGTGCAGGATATATATTATATATATAGTGGAGACAGTCACTGAGTTAAACACAGTGGTGCAGGAGATACTGTATATACATATTGTGGGGACATTTACTGTATATATATATATTGTGGGGACAGTCAGTGAGTGGATATATGCTGTGTATATTTTTAACTTTTCTGTGTCTGGCATCTCAGAGATGAGCGACTACCTGGATAAAGTAAACCGTCTGAAGTGTCTGATGCTGAGCATGCCTCCTCCAAACCACGACACCATGCAGTTCATCTTCCAGCACCTCCGACGGTGAGGAGACCAACCTACCACCACATACCACACACACACACTAAACCGTACACAACGTACAACGCACACGTTACACCTTACACCACGTACCACACACACACACACACACACACACACACACACACACACACACACACACACACACACACACACACACACACACAGACACACACACACGCATTAAAAATTGTATACCACGTACAACGCACACATTACACCTTACACCACATACAACACACACACACTAAACCTTACACCACCTATCACACACACTAAACCTTAACAGACAAAACTGCATTGACTTCATAGAGTTAGTCTGACAGAATACGACCCTTTTCTGTCTGAATACATTTTCCACGTTTCAGTCTCCTATTAATCTTCGTAACAAGATAGTTTAAACGTGGGGGAAATTTGTCAATAAATTACCTAAAAGTACGTTCAAATACTCCAAAATGACTTTTCGCTAATGCAGCTGTTAAAACTGACCACACGAGGGCACAGTATCGCCGTTGACGTCCATGTCTTTGTACTTACTGTACCTTTGATGCTTCCTTTTCACAGCTGTAATAACCTTCCCACATACTGTCACAAACCAGATCACTATGGTTCACCTTGTTCTGTAACTAAAGTCCATCAGCAAACAGGCCTGGTACGGACTGGCACACCGGTGGAAACATTTATTTTATGTGTTCGTTTTAAGATAGAACCCACACACCAAATAAAAAATAAACAGTGAGAGGAATGCCTGAGGACTTCTTAATGTACGCCGATTGAGTCAATTCGAAAGTGTATATAAAGAGTCCTGCGTGAAGTTTTCTACCACACAACACGCAAATACTCACACACGCTAACGGAGACACACAGTCAGAGACACACGCACACGTACGCACGCACGGGGGACACTAGGGGGGATGTTCGTGTTTCGAGCCTGATGTTTGTGCCAGGGTGTGGTGGGATTACTGTAGGAAGGCCTCATGGATTTGTCAACTCTCCGTCTTTCTCTCTCACCACTGCCATTCCATTCTCCCTCCTCCTCCTCTCCTCCTCCTCCTCCTCCTCATCTCTGCTTCTCATTTAATATCTCCCCCCCTTCATCACCTCACCCTCTACTTCATCTTTTTTTCTTTCTCTTTCTCTCGTCTCTTATCTCTTCTTTTCCGTGTTTGTTGCTCCGCTTTTCACTCACCGACCTATTCTTTCCTCCCTGGCCCCCTTTCTCTCCCCGACCCTCCCCCTTTCTCTCCTCCTCCCCCGTCCCACGGGAGGGTTGCGGCTCGTCTGCTGGAAGGCACACCAGCACCACCGCCGCCGCCACCACTGGAACCTCACTATCCCATTTTTTTTCTTTCTTCTGCCCCCCCCCCCCCCCCCCCCCCCAATCCCTCTCTCTTTTTTTCCTCTCATCTTTTTAATGTGGAAGTTTTGAGCAATTGCTGGCTGCCTCTGTGGCTCGGTGGAAATGGCATTTTTAGAAGAATGCCTCATGCTGTGGCTTTTAGCCATTCCTCTGTCCCCCCATCACACGTTTTCAACCCAATTGATACAACCACACACACACACACACACACACACACACACACACACACACACACACACAATACTCACTTGTTTGCCAACAGACACACACCCACACAAAAGCATGCATGCATACACAACAAACATTCTGCACATATACATCAATACATACATAAATACATGCATGCAAATTGCTGCATGTTTCAAAAGTCACACACTGACAAACCCATTTCCCCATTGCCCCATTGAACATGGGACCCTACCGTTGCTCCAGTCAGTACTTGCAGAAACAAATGTCAAGCAGTGACCGCTGCCATAAAGCTGTGTGCCGCTTGTGGTTGTGAGGTCTGTGAAAGGATACTTACTGAAATGATGCTGAGGAACCCAGAGGCTAAACGTCCAGATACCTTGTACACGACCATGTAGCTGTCACTCCTCACTGGGCCCTTTATTAATATAAGCTTTTTCCAAGCAGGCGAAAAATATTATAAGGAGGTGAGGCATGCTGTGGAACATTTAATTTAATAGTCAATCTCGTCTCTCTCCCTGGACTTCTCTTTCTCACTCTTATTCTCTCTCTTTTCTCTCTCTCCCTGTCTCGCTTTACGTTTCTTCTCCTCTCGCTCTGTCTCCTATATTTCTTTCTTTATCCCCTCATTTTCATGCTATTTTTCTTCTACTTTATTTCTGAATTTCTTCTCTATATCTTTTTCTTTCAATTTCTCTCTTTTCTCTTTTCTCTTTCTCGTTCTCGTTCTCGTTCTCGATCTCTCTCTCTCTCTCTCTCTCTCTCTCTCTCCCTCTCACTCTTCCCCTCTGTCTCTCTTTCTCTCTCTCTCTCTCTCACACACACTCTCTCTCTCTCTCTCTCTCTCTCTCTCTCTCTCTCTCTCGCTCTCTCACTCACTCTCTTCCCCTTTCTCTCTGTTCCCCTGCTGTCTCTCCCCCTCTCCCCACCCAGGGTGATGGAGAGCTCCGACACCAACAGGATGACCACCCAGAACATCGGCATCGTGTTCGGGCCCACTCTGATGCGTCCCGAGCGAGAGAACGCCAACATGGCCATCAACATGGTCTACCAGAACCAGGCCGTGGAGCTCATCCTCACAGAGTTCAACCACATCTTCAGGACCGCAACCAGCAACTCTGGGTCTCTCTGACAGGAAACACAAACCGACCATTGGGGGGGGGGGGGGGACCCTCGGCTCTAATCCAGAACCGGAACTAACAAAATGTTAATTTATCAGTCAGACTCAGAACCGACCATGACCATGATCAGGACTAAGTAGGGATGATCAATGACCGGGTTAGAAGAGATGTCCTAGCTTACAGGTATGGTCATGGTCCAGTTAGGAAAGAGACTCTCACCCACAGAGCCACATAAGAACCGGAATGAACTGGCGCCATCAGCGCCGCCCGCTTACATGCAGTTGTTCTTCCTTCTTCAGCCATTTTTATTTATCATCTAGACTACTGAACTGCAACTTCACTTTGGGTAAATGTACTGTGTAAGAAAAAAATCTACTCTTAAAAGTCCAATAGCTAGTTATCTGAACGAAGGAAAAGAGGGAGGACATGAAGGTTGCCCCCGAAACTCAGAACCATCTCACTGTGACCACCAGCATCTTATTACCTTTGACCTTTATCCCTCTGGATATGACTAGTTTGGTATCTAGAATAATGTAAGGTTAACAGATGAAGACATGACCGCATGAGGTGCTCGTTGTTGGTCATGCTCACACAGAGGGGCTGATCTGTACCCAAACCGGCCCGGCCCAGATTAATCCGGACCAACGTTTCAGTCCTTTTCAGCTGAGAGCCATGGATAATGGTGCATGTGCAATCAAACGTTTTCCTGTTCGGTTCAGTTAGGTATGAAAACCCCCATGATGTTTCGGCACTATGTCTCCATGTTTTCAAAGCAGGTTGCCGTATTGTGCCACTATCTATAGCCAAGGTGTTCCTTAATAATAAAGTTAAGTGAACAGAGAAAAATAAACTCACTTGATTTCCTTCATAGTTGTCTCATTGACTTGACTCTCATTGGCTGATTATGGCAATATTGTAAGCTGAACATGGTGTATAACCCATTGTTCAGAATAAAATATGAACCTTTAATAATGTGATAATAGATGTTTCCGTGCTCACCCTGTATCATAAAACTCCCAGCTTGTTGAATTAAATCTAATGCATATGTTTGTAAATATGTTTGATATCTTTGTCAACTCATTGCTCTTTGCATATGCCTATCTAAACAGATTCTGTTGGAAGCAATAGCCAAACTAATTGGCTTGGATGGAATAAACCGAGGATGATAAAGATAATTTCAGTAACCTGACTTATTGTAAGAAAATATTACTAAAAAAATCCTTCAATGAAAGAGTGGAGTACCTGAACCTGAAGTTTATCGTTGATACGCATAAGAAGGTTGTCTGTGTGTGCGTGTCTGTTTAACATTGCATGAGCAATGGAGGGACGGTGAGGTATGCAGCCCTCAGAGACGTGTAGGGCCAATGCATCCCCTGTGATTGGTTCAAATGCTGCTTTTAATAACCGAACAAAAGAAGAACTGGAAATGCATGTTTAAATGTGGATTTCTCCCCCAACATCACTGTGGCTTCGGTAATGTTATATTGACTGTGGCTTTGGCAGAAGATGAAAAAGAACAAAAAAAGACGAAAAGGAAGAAAAGTTTGCATAGATTATTATGTTTATATTTGATATATTTATCCATATTATATGTTCATGTTATTGGAACCCCTTGAGAGAGCAGGGAGTTTTTGTTTCCCAAAACAAATGCTGAATAAAGGCTGGTCAATAGAAATGGTACATTAATGGACAAGGTCTATGTGTGAGGGTTAAATGTGCAGACCAGTCGGCGTGGGCATGACGTGTCAGTGCAACAGTGATTTTTTATTTTGATGATACTAATATTATTTTAGGGTTCATTAACCTATTACCTGTTATCCTTTAATAATTACAAAACACAACTTTTAAGTGATGAATCATACTCAGCCACAACCAGTAAAAATCGCAAATTAAATCCACCTTTCTTTGTCTATATGAAGTATTTACACTTGGCGTTAAAATCTTCCTCTTCCTCTTTTAGATTATTGCCTTGCCCTCGATTTAGGATAAAACCTTTCAAAAATACCCCAGAAAAAATGCATTTATGTTGCTGGTTTGGTGTTTCAAATAGACTTTGGCCTAACGTAGACACGCACATTCACTATTTCATTGAATATTTCTATTTTGTAGCCTACAATTTTTAAAGCGCAATTATGAAATTATATTCAGTATATTCGGTCTCCAAATTGTGCTATAATAGATTTATGTTTCAATAAAATCTAATGGAGTGAAACCTTTGGCGCCAAGTTTTTCTCTGATGTGTTATTTTTTTTCAATCAAACTGACGTTTAAGACTATTATTAGAAACAGATTGTGAGGAACACGTTCAAACTAGTTTGCATAACCAACTTCTTTGTTGAAAAAACAAAAACAATATAGCTGGGTGTGGATCATCTGACAAATTCAGTCGAATTTACATCAAACATATTATAGCCTAATTGAGAGAAGACTTTATCTGAGAGAAAAGATGTTACGCTTCAAAGGTTTTTCATTAGAATGATTAATTAATCAGTTAATTAATTAATTATAATTAACCGCAACATAGATCAATGTATTTTTCAGTTGTCCCTCAATTTGCAGCAGTTTGAAACCCTATAAAAAGCAACGGATTCAAGACTAACGATGCGCGTAAAACCTGCGGTGCTCAAATGATCCACAGAGGTCCGCACCCAACCATTCTAAACTTCCCAGTGGACTGAAGCCTATAAATTCCTCCTTTTTGTTGATAATGAAAACTATAAAAATACATATATAAAAGTGAAATATTATATACAATTAAAATAGTGATTTTGTTTACTAATGCCTGTTGTAGTTGTCAACTTGTAGGTCTAATTATTGGCTAACCACTACTTTAATTAAGTATTTTTTTGGGGGGGGGGGGGGGGGGGGTTGCTCAGCCCCTGTATGCCAAAACGACCACAACTATTTGCAGGTGTACATGCAAGGCCTCGCAACCGTTTGCTGAATCCCCTTGAATACACCCAGAGGCCCAAGCCACAGGCGAGAAAGGCTGATGAGAAATCGACACATGGTAGATTAGAACCTGTTAGTTTATATACAATAACGGAAACTATTCATTGTGAGCAAGAACAACACACATCAACTATATTGTTACTGTCTTTATAGAGTTTAGTCTGCATGTATTAGTGTTTTAACTTTGACGTCTGAAAGTGGTAAATAGCATTAATATCAATGAAAGTACACATCGTTTTTGTTTACAAAGTATGTACACTTTAATTACAAATTTATGTACAAGTGTAAAAAACCTTCAATACAAAATTGGTTAAAAAAACCTGAATATTTATATGAAATACTGCATGACAAAAGTTTGTGCAGACATGATTTAGACATAAAAACAGCATATCTCGTTTCTGGTTAGATTAGGACTAGTATAATAGAGTAGGGGTTATCAGCTTATCACACATTTATCACCGGTTAGAAACTATCCTCGCACAGTCACACGTAAACTGCTAATACACACACACACACACACACACACACACACACACGTAACACGTACTGTTAACACACACACACACACACACACACACACACACACACACACGCACGCACACACAAAGGTGTTTGCCCGGAGTGCAAAGGTGTGACAGCAGTAGTCACACCTTGTGCATCACTGTCTTGTCTCCTGAAAACAGCCTGGGTCTGATGACTAACAATGGCCTTAAAGATTATTAATATAATGCTTTCACTCGGCCACTCCACAGCGAGAAAGAGGAAGTTTCAGCAGACGAGCAACAGCGCCTTTTTCTGTCACCTATAGAAATTCGACAAGGAAGCCCTCTAAAAAGTGTGATATGGGCCTGTACTCAAGGTGCCAACAAAACCAGAACAATTTTGGAAATTCCTGCACGTGTGAATTATTTAGAGATTGTCATTTGACATTCTCAGAACTGAAAGTAAATATAACAACTGTTTTCACATGACATCAAATTGAGGAAGGCGTTGTGAGAGCGACAGTGCAAGATTTATTTGCCCCTTAAAAATAAAGAAAAACTTACAAAAGCAACTAGCTCAGTATCTAATCCCGTTAAACTCCAGTCGAGAGGCACACTGCAGGCTCACTATGAAAAAACCACTGGTCTGGATCTGCAGACCCTTAGCATCCATCCACACGGACCACTGTAGGATCAAGCCGGTCCAACCAAGGCCTGTACATTGTGTACACTATTTTTTTTTTTTTTTAAATAATACTCTCCACTCTAGCCCTTGTTCAAAAGGACTTCTGAAAATAGCTTTGGGTGGGCATGGCATCGGAAACCTGAAACTTTCCGGAAACGTTCTTGACCATCCCTCAGATATTTACGGGAACTTGTTTCTTTTTAGCTTGGCGTTCCCTGATCTTTAGGTCTCTTTGCATCTCAAAAGAAAAGATTACATTAGATAAGGTGCGTTTTTGACTCACACTTTTCTGAAAGGCAATTTCCTTCTTCATTTGCAAAACTGATACCGGAAACTATACTGCATGAACAATTACAAAAAGACACCATATATCTCCTTACATAAAAGGAAATTCATCTAGTGGTTTTAATATCCTGCTAGACTTCACAGCATATATAAGAACACATCCCTCAATACAAAGGTGTCCTCTACCAACAAATTGCTTTTGCACAAGGTATTACTGTACATGTCTCAGCATGTAAGTTTCATCCAAATAACACTATAAAGTAACTATTATTTAAAACAATAGCAAAACGATGCTTCAGGCATTATAAAACGATAAAATACAAATTGCATTGATAAGGAAAAGGAATAGATTATACTGGTAAGGTATTAAATGTGCATGCATGTGTCTTACGGCCTTTTGTCATGGGAAGGCACAAACTGCAAGGTTCCTGCAGTTCTCTGTGCATGTTTAACGTTCACAAGAGTCTGTTGCAATGTACGCTGACAAGCCCGATTAAGGAAACCAATAAAGAAAACGTTGCTTTGAGAAAAACATGCAAAAGGTGCGGTGTCCACAGGGTACACTTTTCCAGCGGTACAAATGGAGCGCCACAACACAGTGTTTCCATAAAACCAAATATTACAATAGAAAGCAAAATTCCCAAAAATAATGGCTTAAAAAAAGAAGATCTGTGCAGATACAGATCGTAACATTAATTCTAAGGACTTCATAAAGTTAATGAACCTATGCTTGACCCATACTGCAGTCCTTCTTTTTGGACAATGTGAGTGGATTGCATTGGAGTTCGGCTGATATCTGTGTCTGCGTGTCTCCGTTCTTCTCTGCCTCTTCTCCTTCCCAGTGGTGCTTCTCAGTGCTCCCGGTCTCCTCGTGGTTGACCTCACGACCTCTCCCCTCTCCCTGCTCTCCATTGCTCCTCAGCGGCGAGCCCAACCTGAACCCTTCTTCCCCGGGGCCTGACGCATCACGTGGCTGATCAACTCTTCTCCTGTCCCCTGATCTTTCCCCGTCCTCTTCCTCATCGTCTTCATTGTCTTCCTCCCTGAACCCACCACTGACACCTCCGTCCAGGCTGGAGTCACTGAGGAAAGAGGGGGCCCGGGTGTCCTCCATGGAAAAGGGGGTCCCTTCGGCCACGCGACCCCCCAGATCAGTGAGGGTCCCTGGGGTAAGAGGCAGCTCCTCGTGGTCCTGGTCTGGGTCTTGTAGGTCCCTGTTGCAGAAGGCATAGCGGTGATTCATGTGCTGGGAGTAGGAGCCTGAGTGAGAGAAGCGCTTGCCACACTTGTCACACTGGTAGGGCTTCTCCCCAGAGTGCAGGCGGGAGTGCTCGATGAGGTGGTGCTTGTGCTTGAAGGCTTTGCTGCAGATCTTGCACTCGTGCGGACGCTTGCCTGTGGGCATGGAAAGAAAATGCCTAGTGACAGTATTTCAAAGGCTAGGGAATTTCATTTATTTAAATCACAGAGAAAACCTGAATATGTGTGACATATATTTTTAGTATGTCAACACTTTAACAAAGCATGCCAACTATTGTGAAAAAAACTTTACATTTATGAAGAATACGTGTCTATTTATTTAATGAACTGTGTTTTAACATAGGTCTTTCTTTCCTACCTGTATGTTCATATTTGTGTCGCAGCAAAGAGCTGCTTTTCTGGAATGTTTTGTCACAGATATCACAGGCGTAGAGCCCTTCCTCTGTTTTCTTCAGCCTTTTCCTGCCTGGCCCTCCCTCTCCGTCCAAACCTTCGTCCATCAGAGAGAGGTAGTCCAGCCCGCTTCGACTCAGCACCTCACCCTGGTTGACAACAACAACTTGGCTGTTAAATAGATGTGTTTATTAAATTTCTTATACTGTATTATTTCAATAAATAAGCATGTTACCTGCTTTATTTTGATGCCATTAATGTTATAATTTAACTTCTATCTAGTTATATATTTTACCGAAAGATGAGTGAATATTTTATATGAGAAAAGGCTAAACATGTAATAATCTTTTGCTCGTATTCCCTATGCTTCACATAAACAAATCAACTTCTCACCACGATAGCCTGTCTCTCCTGGTGGATCCTTTTGAGAACTGCGTCCGTGTCTGTCTCCATCATAAAAGCCATTGGGGACAAGAACCCGGGGCTGGTTGCTGGACGGCTGCGTGGCATAGAGGGGACATCGTCGCGCACTGAGCCCCCCAACCCGGTGTGAAGCATGGGGTTAAACAGAGGGAACCCGCTGTACACGGAGCCCCCTCCGTACAGAGGAGCCCCAGCCAATCCTCTGTAGCTGGAGTGAGGGTGCGGGGCTGTGAGCTGGGGAGACGGCGTGGGACTCGACCTCCTGTGAGGTAGGTGGCTGTTCTCCAGCTCTCGTTTCTCCCCTCGCGGGGCCGGGTTAATGCCATTGGGCTTAACAGAACTTCCTTCCTGATCTGAAAGCTGCTTGGGCAGGGAGAGGTCCAGCGGTTCGTTCTGGGAGCCGGCGGAACCAGGGGTGCACCTCCCGATGGCAGCTCGGTTCTGTGGGGAGGACAGGTCGGGAGGACAGGCGGACAGGTCCAGACAGAAAGGTGATCCGAAACCAGAGGACGGAACCCTTCTTCTGGTTGGAGGGGAGGTCATCCCCGGGCTGATTGGCTGGCCGGGGCTGCCGCTCTCCTGGTTTGGCCAATGGGGTCGTGAGGACTGCGGGTCTGGGCGGGGCTGTGGGGAGTGCATAGCAACCAGGATTTGCTGAGGGACAGAGTGCCAGTTGGGCCCTGCTAACGGTGAGGTGTCCTTGGCTAGGCCGTTGGAACTCCCTGTAGGCTTACGGTTGTCCGGTTGCCTGAAAAGAAGGGAGGGCGACGGGTGATCTTTATTCCTGTGAGGACCCTCGGTCATATCTCGGGTCCCCTCTCGGTTCCTCCTGCAGAGGTAGCGTTCGTGTTGAAGCAGCACAGCGCTGTTCGGAAAGAGCTGGGAACACCAGCGACACGTCACTCCGTCTCTCTCTCTTTCTCCGGATCTTTCCCCCTCCATCCCTCGCTTCGCGGGGCCTTCGGGAGAAGCCACTCCGTCGCGCCCTCGCCCTCCTCCGTTGCGGCTCCTTATCCCGTCCTCGGCTCCTCTAACTCCCTCTCCTCCTCCTCCTCCTCCTCCTCCTCTTCCTCCTCCTCCTCTATGCTGGTCTCCCTTCAACTCCTGCTGCAGCATATCCTGTAGAATCTGTTCAAACTTGGCCCCCGAGTAGAGATAAGGCAGCAAAGTGGTCCCTTTGAAGACACTGGCCCTCAGAGAGAGCTCTGCTGCAGGGTCCCATAACCTGAACAGGTCGAAAAAAATATGTATCACAGAGAGAAAAGGATCGACTACGGGGGTGGGGAGGTGGTGTGTGTGTGTGTGTGTGTGTGTGTGTGTGTGTGTGTGTGTGTGTGTGTGTGTGTGTGTGTGTGTGTGTGTTGCAATCCCTTTTTACCTGGTCAGGTCAAGGGCGTCAGGGCCCCTGGGGATCCCCATGGAGGCGTGGAGGTTCTGGGGCGAGAGGTTGTTGGCATCCCCCCATAAGAGGTACGGGGAGCCTTTGTCGGGGTTCCTCCCCCCGCCTGCAGAGGGAGACGTAGGGGACAAGGGATGGTACAGGACCTGGCTGTGTCCGTTATAGATACCTCCTTCTCCACCTCCTCCACCACCAACTCCTCCTGCTCCGTTGAGGCACTTTTTGCTGCTGAGGTGGGAGCTGTACGATCCGGAGTGGGAGAAACGTTTCTTGCAGTTGTTGCACTCGTACGGTTTCTCGCCTGAGCGAGGAATGAGACGCACACCAAATATCAATCCGCACAAGTGGCCACCAGACAGTAAAAATGTGACTCCGCATTCTGGGTGCGAAAGGAACTCTCTTGACGCTACATTGCCGTCGTGAGTAATCGTAGGTGGTATGATCATATATCAACCACAAAGTATATAATTGTTAACGAGGAAGCGCAAAGCTAGCTCAATGAGATTAACAAAGCAAACAGACACACCAGTAAAGTGATGGGATCGGCGAGGAATGCTTTGGATGCCTGGTTTTCTGTCTTACCACTGTGAATGCGTAGATGCTCTTTGAGGTGGTGTTTGTACTTAAACGCTTTCCCACACTGCAGACATTTGAACTTCCTGCTCTCCACGCTGTGGTCGGACACAGGGTGCTGTTTCCAAACGAGAAAAGAAAGAACGAGAAAAGAATTCAATGGAACATCTATAAATTTTAAAGTTCACTGTTACTAATATTACTTTGACAAACACGACTTAACATTGATTAGGCTCCAGGAAACCTCTGCGATGTCAAGCTGTTAGGGCTGTGTATAAGATATGCGGCAAACACTGCGATTATTAGATCCATACAATAATACATTTAGGTTCAGGAAATGAAACCGCCACCACAACAACCGTGAGATGACCAGTGTTTACGCCTGGCCTGTGCCTGTCAGATCTCCATGAGGCCTGTCCTGGTTTTTTCACCTTGTGGTTCCGCAGTGCCATGTGCTGTTCCATCTGCTCCCTGTAGGTGGTGCTGTAGTCACAAAGCGGACACACCATGTGGCCCTGGTCGCGCTCCTGGCAGTATCGGATGTGTTCTCTGAGAGAGTCCCCTCGTTGGTAGGTCCTCTGGCAGAACGGACAGGCCTGCAGGTTCTGCACGGAATCCGGGCTCAGGGGGGTGGCAGCTAAAGCACACACACACACACACACACACACACACACACACACACACACACACACACACACACACACACACACACACACACACACACACACACACACACACACACACACACACACAGCCAGAGAGTCAATCACTTTGTTTGACGGATGGTGAAAAGTTTAAATCTGTTCTCTTTGGTTTTTGTTGTTACTTTCCTAAGAACTGCCAATTATGTTGTTAATACTTCGCTCGATGGCGCGTGTGTGTTTGAACATGAGCATGTTGGTGTTTATGTCCTGCGCATGTATAATGCTGTCCACACAGGCCTACAGAACCGCCAACAGAGTGTCAATGTGTCAATAGGTGCAGTCTGCAAGTGATCACAGCCTTACTGGGTCCATCAAGTGTGTGGTGCTGTGACCCAGGTGACCACAGGGCCGTTGGTTCATCGTGCCCGCTGCTGCTGCAGTGGTACATGGCTGCAGCACCATTGTACGAGGGGTGGGGCTCCAAGAGACTGGATGGGTGGGCCACTTTCCTCAGCTGGGTCAGGAAGTCATAGTGGGCCTTGTCCTCCAAGGCATGCTGGGAGTTTGAGTTCTGACCTGGAAGGAAGGGCAAAGAGATGTGTAAATATGACATACTACACATGAAATAATACTGCATACCACTTAATCGGATTTGTCAAAGTTTTCAGTGTTTTGAGGTGATTGGTTTAGCGTGCTCCCTTCCGTTCATTCCCTGTGCCCTTGAGCACGGCGAAGGGCGACGGCCGCACACTCAACGCGAAAGGAGAGAGACAGGGTGCCGTCTACCCCCCGTATCCCCAACGCCAGCCAGCCAGCTTTGCTCACGGCGCCGTGACTTTGAGGAAGATTTCTCAAATGTTTGCAGATGTTGGATGTATTTTTGGGAGGCCCCCTTTTTTCATGTGGTGAGAGGGGAAGGAGCCGGTGTGGTTTGGTGCTGTAAAAACTCCGCTTTCGCCTTCGTCAGGCGAGGCCAAATCACTCGAGGCGAGAGAACCAAAGTGATTGTTAGTAGTCGAACAGCGCGGGGCCCTTTGATCTCCTCTAAATAGAAGAGAGTGCCTCGCGTCGCTCTGCTCTGGTCTCAGCACCGTAACATCGCCGCTTTGATGAGTGGAAATATTGTGACATTGCGCCTGGGATGAGTTCCTTTGTCATGATTTGGCAAAGCTACCCTCTTTTTTTTTTCAAAGAGGAGTCAGAGAAAAGAGAAATGGCTGGCAGGAATGACATGATGTGATATGACAAAGTGTCTAGAGGGTGTATCAAGAGGTGTGAGCAGATGAGAAAGGCTATTGCATCAGAAACTTAGTAATGGGCCCGAACAGCTAATGCAGCCATTTTAAATTGAAAGCAGGTCAGATCTGACCTATGATATCATATGAAAAAGTCAGGGTTCATACTGAAGAAGCAAAGTTTCAGATTAAATAAGCAAACAAAAATCAAATCTTTTTTTGTTTTTGTGATTGAGTGTAGCATAAACGTATAAATGTGCAGGATGGTGGATAGTAATGAAGATGAAGATGACGACGATGATGATGAGGCAACTTACTATAAATCGTGATCGGCCCCTGGACTTCTTCTCCGTCGCCAGATGTGAGGGCATTTCCTCCGTCCTTCGCCTCACTCTCTGTTTCCTCCTCTTCCTCCTTCTCAGCCCAGTGGCTCTGGTAGGGACTGAGTGGCCAGCGGGGTCCGGGGGCACCGTTACCTGGGCTTCCCGATTCCCCGGTGCCTTCGCTGGGCGTTAGGCTCATCTTGTCCGGGCTCCCCCGGCAGTCCTGGGGCCTGTCCATCCCCCAGATCCCAACGTCATCGTCTGCCTCCAAGAACAGGGTGCTTTCGCCTGCCGTATGTACTGTGAGACAGCAAAACAGAAAACGCCTCAGAAACCACAAACATAGTCATGTAAAATGTCCACTGGAGAGATAGACATGAGGCCGTTTTAAACAAGGAAGAAAACACAGATGAATACAGCTAACGGACTATATAATGTTCCCTAGTGGGATAATTACATAATATTATAGCCTTTGTGGCGAGATAACGGGATAGATACGTTTTTAAAATCGGCGTCAGAGATACGTATAGATGTACACATAACATTCAGATATTAGTCATATACGTGAATATTATATATGTTCAATCGAAAATCAATTAGAAGAAAGTCTAATGAAAAATACTAAAGCTACAATACCATGTTAAATATACATGAGAAATATATAGAAAATATGAGATACAACATAGAGTTCACACAGAGTGAAAAGAAACAGATTCACGATGGGCAAGCATTATGGAGTGGAGTATTGAGTAGGGTACCAAATACATGCATAAGGATTTCATTTACAATGTACAATGACCATAAATAATATCTATTTAGATGTTTGGTCGGAATAAATTCACAATGAAAAAGATAAAAATTTTACTTTTGCACTGATCATTTATTTGGACTGATCATTTTACAGTCAAATATTATGTATAGGATAATTTACAGTATGTAATATGACTTATTTCATAGATTTTTTTTTGATTTTTTAAATCAGCAGTTTACACATCACATTAAATGAGTCGGTCAAAATATAATAATTTGAACTTTAATTACAGGGAAGATTTGATTCAAATAAATGTTACTGTAACCTTGTTAAGTAGTAATCATTCAAATTCGACATGTTAAGCCAAATAAAACAAATATTTAAGTTGCTTATTTGAAGTTGTCAGACGCATCCTTGAACTTAAAACTGTTTACGCATGGTAATTGCCTCAAAGAGCTACAGTCAGATGACTGCTGCACCACAGGTTCTGCGGTTCACACGGTTCATTACATGTATGTTATATATTGAAGTTTACCACATACACTTATTACAAACATTATCATAAAAGAAATCTTTGCCTTCACCACAATAAAGAAAACTATAAAGCTATATGAGCAATAAAAAAAAGAAATAAAAAAAAAGTGCTGAATCTAAGAATGAAAACCACTGTTGTACACTCAAACTCTGTGATGTGTAGGCTATATACCCTCTGTGCACTGAAGGGACACACTTCATTCCCCCATCGCGGAGACAGTGAATGACAAACAGAAACACATGGTGGGGATTTTAACTGTGGGCTTCTATTTCCCATGGTCTCGCATGAGGACTCGCTCACTTTTCGCTCTCTGATTACTAATATCTAATCAGATGAAAACAGCGACCTTCGAAACACAAACAAAGCCCTCCTGATCGACGGCTTTGAAGTTGCACTAAACCCTCGCTGACATGGAAACATGTGTTGCACTACCTAACAGATTGCATGTCTACCAGAAAATGAATGAGATCATAAGACTCAGGTCTCACAGTCATACACACAGCCACGCAGACTTAACACACGGCGACATACAACCTCTTACGAACAAGAGGCCCATACTTAAAAAAAAATAAAAATACTCTGAAGAGAATTGTTGTTGTTGCTGAATTGTATATTTATGATTTACAGTATTGAAAATTAAATGGTGAATATGTGTGTGAGGGAAAAGTCGTTCTTTGCATCGTGTCACCTCTTAATAATGTACTGGGGGAGATCTTTGTCATTTACAATGAATCATCATGTCTTTCTTGAAGTATGGAGATGGGCCAAAAAACGCCTCTCCCCCTCAGTAAACACAATTACACATATGCACACACACACACACACACACACACACACACACACACACACACACACACACACACACACACACACACACACACACAATCACACATACACAATCACACATACACAATCACACATAAAAACACACATACCCACCCAACACATGCAGAAAGACATGCAAAACCACAACACCAACGCTGTGTAATCTTACAGTTATGACTTTAAAAGCATTGGGGACGCGAGTGGGGGTCGACCCACCATTTTACACTTCTGCCATCTCACCCAACCCCTCAGAGACCAGGGATATCATCAGAGTCAACCAGCCACTTTCGAAGTGACTCAGGCAACATGAGTGACAATTCCGCTGATCACAGCACCTTGAAATGAATCATGTTAAATGAAATGTAGAACTATGACAACTCGAAATGCACTCGCTATAGCTTCGCATCCGGACGCATGTCCAAGGTACGAAACACAAATGAAACACACCACAGGTTCTTGGAATTTACAAAACTTTGAACGTCTGTTCTCTGATCTACTCTAATACCCCGGCGCCAATAACAGTAAGCAGGGGGGTTAAACGGTTAGGTTTTAATAGTGAAGTTCACCTTTAAATCCGTTTCCCTGACACGGACGTCTACTGTGTAGGGACCAATGCCGCTGAGGTTGGCCCGCGGGCCCTACAAAGGGTTTCTCCTTGGCACACCCCGACCACCAAGCAGAGCCACGACCCAATCTGGTCCTTATTAGCATTAAATTGGCTCTAATTTTCTCCGCACTGACAGAGAGTGACAGTGGGCTGTATGTGGCGTCATTAAAACCGGCATGGCGCCGGGGGTTGGCTTTCATTATCTGCCCGGATTGATTGATTTATTTGGATAGCGAGTGCATTTTTCAGAGAGTCTTTTATTTGAGCGGGACCAATACATCTTTGAACTGTGCAGGGGGGTTTGTGGAGTGTGTGTGTGTGTGTGTGTGTGTGTGTGTGTGTGTGTGTTGTGCGTGTGAGTGAATATGTGTCTGAGAGAGAAGGGAGAAGGGTTCTCACTGTTGTTTTCTCTCTTGACTGTATGTAGTATGCTGTGCATGAACAATGTGCAATGGGCCCATATGGGTCTGCTGTAAGACACTGAAGCGCAGGAGAGATGTTACATGCGAGGCGTGTGACTCATATGTCAAGAGCGCAAATGGAACCGTGTCGCACTGTACCTGGCGGCGAAGTTAAAGGCCACACGGGGGACTGTGTGTGGTGACTGATACAGACCATAATAACATTCCCACCATTTTAGATCCTCACATTCCAATAGAAATATTCTGTTCATTGGTAGACATGCAGGTTTGCCGTTCCAGAAAACAGAACAGTGCTCTCATTTCCAGTGACAAGGCATGAACATCTAAACTCTGTCGCTAAAAAAGTTTGTTTTAGCTGCAATCCAGGCAACATCGTTTCTTAGCATGGACAAAGTAAAATGTTGAAGTATGTTATAATGACGAAAATAAATGTGTCATAAGGACAACTTCATAAACTTAAAAAGAATATTACATCATATTCGATGCCTATTAGGTTCAAGGAAGTAGAACCTACTACGGAAGTGTAACTGTGGAATTATTTTTAGACAATATACAAGTTTGTGGAAAAGAGTACATATTTTACTGTAAATAAACCCTACCAAAAAAACTATGTGCAGTTTTTACGTAACATATTTTGCTTTGAATATGGTAAACATGTTGAAATTCTTTCAACCTAAAACATGTCTAGTGATACTATTTAAAGATTATATAGGTGTTGACAGAAAATGGATTTACCACAATGCCAGAATAATGTCTTCAATCACACTACAAGATACAAAAAACACAATCAATACCAGGAGAAGTTTTAGAGTGTGTCTTGGAGTGTGTCTAACTCTGCCTTCATCAAAACAATGGCTCTCAACCAACCGCCGAATTAGGAAACGAAATCTGCATTACTTACACATTGTTTGGTAAATAGTGCACGTGATTAAGTGAGAAACTAAAATGTGTCACGGTTAAACTGGAAAGCAGTGTATGACTTTTACTGAGTCTGAGCTGTATAACCCAAAGAGCAAAGTGTGACACTCTCGTTTGATTGATGCTAAAATGGCCGAGTATATTAAACCTGCCTAAAACAAGTTGATGATAAAAAAAAATAGATTGACTTAATGGGACTTTATAGGAGTTAAGTTATGTACCAGTACATTTAAATTGTTTAAGTTCTACAAAGTTGTCATGTCTGACTAGACAAATTAGCACATGCACAGAGTATCCAGTTATCAACCCAAGTGCACACAAACGGATACAAAATGATCACAGAGACAGATCTTGCTTTCATACACATACATACTGCCGAGGTTTGTCATATACTGACATGTATTTAATTAAATATCATACAAGACTAACAAGATGTTCATGCTTCCTTTCAAAACAAAACATTCAAAAGATCAAGAGGATATAAAGTTTAAAAGAATAAATTATTATACAGCACCTACCTAGAAAACAATTCCAGGCAGAACGTATCCCATATTCATTGATATACTACAGAAATTAAACCATGTGTAAAGAATGCCAGAACAAACTAAAAACTCAGTGAGTCGAAAGACTTGAAGCTGAATTACAACATGCCGCGATGTGACATTTTTTACAATGAGTCACGTTGGACCACAACTAAAACTAACACCTCCCACCTCACCTCATCTGTATCAGAGTGTATTTGATCCCCACTCTGGCCTCGTCTGACTTTGCCTGATCTGAGTGCCACAGAGCACAAACAAACTGGATAGGCTGCAACACAGAGTTGAATTAAAACTGATGCTGATGGTTCAAACTAATTTAAAACAAACTAACATTTATTAAACTTTATTGTTTGCAAAATTCTCATTTTGACAGATTTGAATAAGATATTATATAATTAGATGTAAATGAAAATAAAATATTTATTTGGACAAAATACTGTGCAAATATGAAGCATGGCCAGGCCTTGGTACTAAAGGAGACAAAAACGTACGTTATTCCTGAAATTTTGTTGTAAAATTTTCTTAGGTCAGAAAAAGCGGAGCCTAAAATATGTTGCCTCATGATATGGGGTTATAACCACAGACGCATGAAGGTCTAAGTTATTAGACAACAATCCAAAGCTACAATCATTCGCTGCGCTAATCATATGTGCTGTGTGTGTAAATGTACATTCAGTTTAGTTTTCCCTAACCTTTTTTGTCAAACCTATGTAACAAAGGAGCTGTGAAAAGTGCCGCAGGACCGCAGATGAGAATGCTGCATGGACACAACTCAGCATCTGTGAGGGAACACAACTATCTGGTGTGTGTGTGTGTTTACGTGGGTGTATGTCTGTGCGTCTGAAGGTAAGAGCAACAGAGGGAAGGAAAGAGAAAAAATAAGGAGATGGACAGGGAACAAGTAGAGAGGGAACGGGAATGAACGATAATGAGGAGAATGAAGAGAGACACGGATACGGACAAGGGAGAGAGAGAGAGAAATAACAGTATCAAGCAGCCCCTCACTCTGATCCTCCCACGGAAGGGGAAATGAGAAAAAAATGACACTGAGGGTGAATTCCCTGAGCTTCGCTTTCTGAGCTCAAAGCATGGCATACACACACACACACACATTCACACGCACGCACACACACACACACATTCACATACGCACACACAAATTCAAGCTAACACATTATTAAACACTTCAAAAGATTGCATAGACTGAACAAATAAACACACACACACACACACACACACACACACACACACACACACAGCCAAACTAAGGGGAGTAGACTATACTAGACCGAGGATGCAGGGTACATCACACCTAGTCTCATCTACACTGACCCTGAACCACAGCCCAGGCAGCTGCAGTAAGACTAGCCATAGTCGGAAGAACTCAGCAACAAAAGAGATATGTCTTTGCCTTGTTGTGAGATATGTCCTCTGTCTATTGACAACAATCGCTTCGGTACTAATTTAGTAATTTAGCATTACTATTGATGCATATATTTATGGACACAAAAAAAATTAAATTACATGTTAAGATCACTTCCTCGCTGTCCTTTATCTGACAGTTTCTATGGTCCCATGCACCACTTTTCCAGACAGTTTCAGGTTTGACAGTTTGTGTGTTGTTGTTTTTACAATATGACTGTAACAAGTTGTTCCAGAATATTTACTTCACAAAAATAATACGTAGGATTCACCTGCAACGACATAGCAGCAACATGTAGCAGGCAGGTTATGTAGGTCACGAAAGCGGTCACGCAGTGAGGAGAAGAAGAAGGAGGAGGAGCAGGAGGAGGTAGAGGACGTGGTGGTGAAGGTGCCCCTTGTGAGAGGTAGGCCTGGGCCTTCATTAAGAGATGGTTTGAAGGGACGTGGTGGAGAAGGTGCCCCTTGTGAGAGGTAGGCCTGGGCCTTCATTAAGACATGGTTTGAAGGCCTGGGCCTTCATTAAGACATGGTTTGAAGGGACGTGGTGGAGAACAAGGTTCTGTATTTCAAGACAGTCAGAAGGTGCTTTTGCCTAAAACTTCTTTGCTGTACTTTTATTTGTTTTGACCTAAGTTAGTGATTTCATTTCATACATTAACTACATTAAAATTTGTATTTAAATGATTCCACTGTTTCTACTTACTACTCCCGTCAGAGGAATGCATTGAGAACCATACTGAAACATGTATCAAGTATTTCATACATCCATATTATAGGATTTTGTGTGGTTGATAGGATCTACTGTTCCAATGGTGTTTCATGATACATTTGTATTTTGAACCAATGATTATTAAGTTGCATGGCTATGAAAGATATGAATGCAAAAGGCAAGATTGCGAGAACGTAAGACAGCATGTGCTGCAAGTGGTGATGGCGATGGTCAAAAAAAAAAAAAACCTGTAAAAGACAACACTAGACAAAGCAGTCCTTCAGCCGTCACGGCATGTCTCTGTGTTTCACATCTCACCCTTAACACGTAAGTGCAGGACGAAGGCTGCATGCAACGCAGACCTAAAGAACAAACAGCATGTGACAAAACCTTACCAGGCATCAATACCAGTATTTGTATTGTTGTGCACCGTTACAGTTTGTCCCCTAACAAGGTTGTTCTAATGGTTTACCTCTTTGTACATGGGTCCTTTGTTAAATCAAGATTTAAGCAGCAGCAAAACAGATGCCCTCTGGGCATTAGTGCCAGAGTATTGATTGAAGTACACAAAATGTTTCTACACAACTGCCCTATTAATGTATATCATGTTCATGTTTTGGGTTAGTTACAGTGTTGAAAAAGTGCTGTAAATTCTTACTGTCACATTACAAATGTATAGACATGTTGAGAGTTTGTAAATCCCAGTCATACGCAATAAAATACAGCAGCAAGAATTGTCTTTTTTAAACTAACATTTTAACTGAGCTATGAATATATTCATAAGATTATTGAAAGAGCTATGAATCCTGCTATCTCCATCTCCAAGTCACAACAGATTATAAAAATATCTGCCACCCCCTCCGATACACAGTAGCACCACACACTTTGGCTAAAATTACCCGATAGTATGGTGAAAAGCCGAACAAAATGGTACTGAAACTACGATCCTTCATACAGTCTAACTATATCAGAGATGCCATAGATGCACGTCTTCACACTGCACTCACAGCTCCATAGATCTGATAAGACATGACGCTACAGCAGCCTGAGCTGGTACACAGAGGACTACTGAGGTGCTAAAAACCACCACAGCTAGAGAGTGAACATGTTTT
Source organism: Galaxias olidus (assembly GCA_026901105.3). Taxonomy (NCBI): domain Eukaryota; kingdom Metazoa; phylum Chordata; class Actinopteri; order Galaxiiformes; family Galaxiidae; genus Galaxias; species Galaxias olidus. Next base: position 370,052 of record JAPMUY010006517.1, read on the forward strand.
CACACAACACCTTTGTCTGCAAGTGTCACAGCTTAAAATAAGAGCTCGTTTTGGGCCAACGGTATACCGGCCATAGGTAGAATCTAGGGAAGTGTGTGCGTGTGTGTGTGTGTGTGTGTGTGTGTGTGTGTGTGTGTATTTGAGAGTGATTGCAGTGTAACCCTCAATTACAGTTGCTATAAACCCAGTTCATAAAGGCATCCATACCACTAAAGTGCCTCTCCTGTCACCCATATCCATGCCAAATGCATGCGAATGGCAAGTGAATAGTAATATGCTAATTTATATGTATTTAAATGCATGATAATAGACCAGATAAGAAACGGTACAAAATGTGTATACCAACAGCGAAGGAAAAGTGTATTTGGATGACTAGTAGTGTCGACACCTAAGATCCAGCGCGTATAGCTAACCAACCTGGACGGCTTCTTATAAATAGGCGTCCTTTAAACCTGTAGATAGCATCAGATTATCTATAGGGCTCTCATGTAAGATGACACCCACTCAGTCTTTTTTCTGAAACGCCAGTAAGGGGTTCGGGGCTGCGTAGTCCTACTCCGTCTCGTTCTGTTTGAGATCGTCTGCCTGCTCCTGAAAACAAATAGAGCGCCAGAAGTCGCCCATTGGCAAAAAAAACAGAGGACCATCGAGGCCTCCAAGGATGCAGGAAATCACGCTCTATTTCGCTTCAGCATGGCCTGACATTGTCGCTAGCCGCAAAGACAAAGGTAAAAGGACAACCCCCCAATCACATCTTCTTCTTCTTTTTTCTCTCTCCCCCTTTTCTATTAGCAGCGCGCAGAGAACCTTTGTGGCTTCTCGCCCTCTTCCTTTCGAGGTTTCCTGCTTTCTCGCGTCAAACATGTTTACGGGCCGCTTCACCTGCAGACCACACGGGTGTGTTCTGTTGACTAACGCACCCGCCATTTAGACTGAACTGTTGTCTGAAGCGTGTGTTTTTTTCCCCTCTGCCCTCTCTTAATGACGGTAGTGCATTCTTTTTTTTTTATTCTAAAGGTCATTTCTGAAGGCCAAGTGCATTATCTCCTGCCTTATCATCAGAATGTGTTTGTAAGTGTGTGTGTGTGTGTGTGTGTGTGTGTGTGTGTGTGTGTGTGTGTGTGTGTGTGGGTGTGTGGTTTGTGTGTTCTGTGTGTATGAGTGATGAGTTACGTGCAGTGAGGGCATCGATCCGCTTGAACTGCATCGGAGTTTTGGGGGGAAAGTTAAGTAGGTTGAAACAACCTGGTTTGCATGTTTGTGTATGTGAGAACGAATGGGTGGGTTGGAGCAGATCAGCACACTATTTTGAGTTCGGAAGACTCCCTTAGCTGGTGTTCCGTGTGGAGAGCAAGGGTTTGGCGGAGGAATGTATTGCGCACACACACACACACACACACACACACACACACACACACACACACACACACACACACACACACACCACCAACCGCATGCACCGTGATTTAAAAGCCAACTCCAGTTCATTAGGTGGGGGGGAGGGGGGGGTCTCTCACTTTATAAATACTTCTGTTACCAACCCAACAACTCCTTCACCCCCCCACCAAAAAAGGAGAAAATTTGTGTCTCTCTTCTTATTCTTTAGCAAATTAAAATGCTTGCTCACTCTTCCAGCTTTCTTATGTGGCTCTTTTTTGGTGCTTGGGGCACAGACCGCAATATTAAAACCTTCTCCAGGAACACAACAGTTTTGAAGTTTTTTATTTGGGATCCCTACACAAAAACCGCCTTTGGAGACTAACAGCTTTGTAATGTGGGTGAAGTTCTACTGAAGTTACAATTTTCTGTTACGCTCTACGGGTGATTTGTTTTGAGGTCTGACAAAATAAACCTGGTAAACAAGAAACCTCTGCCAATAAACATCTTTATGTGAATTGACAGAGGTGTCTTCACGGCGCTGTGCTGTGACTTACAAAGGAACTATTTCCAGCATAAACAAGAAAGCTCAAGTCTGGAGAGAACCACAAAAAACTGATTTTGAAAAAAAAACACGAGCGCATAAAATACTTCACAGAAACAAAAATCATCATGAGAACTGACCCTACATGAGAAAAATCAATGATTATGAACCAGTTAAGAGCAAAGATCTATGACAAAGATCTTCCGAAACATAGGCCTACTGCTGATAACGATGAATGCGTATTCATAATGAGAAGCTCATCTCTAAGGATATCTCTATGACATCTGAGCCACTGAATTCACAGAACAGGACATGGCTGTGGGGGGAGGGGGCAGTTCACACATGCAAATGCATACACACTCCACAACTGACACACACCTAGGCAGTGTTGAGACGATGACAGAGTGGGAGACATTCATTTACAGACAGCTTTTACAAACAGTGTGACAGGGCGCCACCTTATGGTAACTATTGGTATTACGCAAATGTTTTTTGGGGTGGCACAAAAGCGAAAAACAAAAGTGTACATTGCAACAGTCGTATTGGCATTGCTAGGCTACTGAGTTGTAAACTCATACTGTGAAGCGATCACAAATGCAGTACTGTGTACATGTGGTTAAAGTGTGTGTGTGTGTGTGTGTGTGTGTGTGTGTGTGTGTGTGTGTGTGTGTGTGTGTGTGTGTGTGTGTGTGTGTGTGTGTGTGTGTGTGTGTGTGCAGTGCGCGTGCTATCGGACAGTATAGTGGGTCACACATTCTGGTCTTCTGTTGAGGCCTCCCTGTACTTCTTGTTGCCTCTCTCACATACATGGCTCCAGCCATAGAAATACATTGTCTGACGAAAATGCATCGCTATCTATCTTTGCCAAAGACACGTCGATGCTGCTGCTCGTTTAAAAACAATACATGGATTTGTTTCCTCTTTCACAACTTTCTTTGCGACTTTGATTCTATTTATGAATCCTCTCAGCAGAGACTGAATTTAAATGGCTCCTACTCGGTTGCATCTGTAAAACAGAATGGGATCCAACCAGCCAGCCAGTATATAATTTATAGGTACGTGCTCTTTGAGCGCACCTCAAATTAAATGTGAAAACCCTACTTCAGCTGTCCTGTGTTACAAGACCCATATGGGTGGCAGAGAGCATATTTTACATACAGACACACACACACACACACACACACACACACACACACACACACACACACACACACACACACACACACACACACACACACACACTGATCCAACAACTACCTAATTTGGTTGAGTCCCTTTTTGGTGTTTCTTAGCACGGGAACTAAATGTTACAGGTTGTTAGCTGTTGTTGGCTTTTAGATTATAGCTTCTCTGATTTTCATATCGCTGGTTGGAAATTAGCAGCATATCCAATCAGTTGATACAGCACATGTTTTAATGAACAGGTGTGTTCAAAATGCGAACTTTTTGTGTCTGTACATGTCCACGATCAATACAGAGATAATTTAGACAATCATAAATATTATACTTGGCCTAAAGCTGTGTTAGAGTTGGTGGATACTTCCGTTTGTACTTATCACTTTGTCTCGCCTACCAACTTTCACTCAGTTTCTCTACACCACATTTACTCTCTCTTTATTTTCTCTTCCATTTCATTCAAGCCTTCTGCCAACTAGCATCGCTCGCCATAATTTTTTTAACCTGTACGCATTTAGGGATTCTGCTACTCTCTCTCTCTCTCGCTCTGTCTGTCTGTCTGTCTGTCTGTCTGTCTGTCTGTCTGTCTGTCTATCTTTCTCTCTATATCTGTGGCTTAAGGCCTTCCCAGGTGAGGAACTACAGAGAGTTGAAGGGCAGGTCACAGATGGGAGCGTCCAGTCAGCTAACCTCCCCTTGCTCGCTCCGTACCTGAGATCAACAGGTACCACCTTGATTTGCACCGGCTGCACACAACTCCTAACCTCTCCTACACACACACGCACGCACGCACGCACGCACGCACACACACACACACACACACACACACACACACACACACACACACACACACCTGGTAGGGAGACACCACATTCCAGAAGTGGAGAGCCTGTTTGTTTTGAGAGCAGCTTTTCACCTGTAGTGTTAGGATGTGCAAGGAGAACACACCCTTCTCTCAACTGATATGGCTTGACTTTGAGTTGATGTTTTACAGCATGCGATGTTTCCAACACCAAACAAAAAGAAATTGTTTAAAGTTGTACGTTTGCACATGGTTTTAGTTTGAGGGCTGTTTCTTCTGAAAGATTTTCAAGGTATTCAGATAGAGCATGCACATTCAAATGCAGACCAAAAAAGGGGAACATGTATTGAGGAATTTGAGTAAAAAAAAAAAAAATTTCACGACTAATAATATCATAGTCATGATCTGTGGTATGGCAGGTATGATAAGGAACCAACCAAATCAGGAAGCTAAAAGTCACTGGGGTTGTGTTCGTGTGATGTGTGTGTGTGTGTGTGTGTGTGTGTGTGTGTGTGTGTGATGTAGTAGAAACTGAGTCAAATATGAGTCACTACAGGATCAACTACCTCTGCTGTCTATCCGTACATCGCTTATCGTACCTTTACGCCGAATTCTCTTGTTTTTGTTGCAGAGAGTTGTCGTGTTTCCGTCGCATTGCGAAATCACTGAGAACATAGGAAAGACTCCTTCAACAAGAAAAACAGAATCCAGGGACCTTTTGTAGTTCACATCTAGTGTGGCTTGTACTTTTAAATGAGTGTGCATGTGTGCGTGTCACGGGGGGGGGGGGGGGGGGGGGGGGTAGGCAGGGTGCACAGTTGGCACAGTAACTCAGCCAAACAGTTATAAAGTTACCATGACACAGTGCCGGCGTCACAGTCGACAAGTGATGAAGGGAGCTAAGTGATAACTCAACCACTGTGACTGGGTGGTTAGTAACAGACTGACTGACTGACTGGGCAGTCGGTGCACAGGTTTCCTGGCACATTATTATTACTATTAGTTTTGGGGTGGTTGGTTGAATTAAGGGTTTGCTAACTGACAGTCGGAATGACAGGCTGTTTAACCTATGGACTTATTGGCTTGCTGACATACTGATCTGGCTGGCTGGTTGTCGGATTTCCTGGCTGGCAAGGTATCTGAGCCAGGAGTACGTCATCTGGATGAGAAGCACTAGGTATAATGTTGGCGTGAGTGTGTCCAGGCCTCCCACTGTGGCTGAACGGGCCTGGGCCTTGAATCTGTCTGTCAGGGCTGCCATAGGGGGAACTACATGGGGAACAGGGGGAGGAAGATATGAAACGTTTTTTTTTCTTCTATCGCCCCCTTCTTTTTTCTTTGTCCACCGCTGAGTCCCCTGTTCTTTCTCTCAAGTCTTTTTCGCCCACTCCATCACCTAATGTCTTTTCTTGCAGTTCATGTTTTTGTTTTTACATCCACGTTTCGTTTCCTTTTTAGATCTTATGGTCGAGGCCACTCTTAGGCTCTCCCCCCAGGCAGCCTTAGGGTGTAGCCACCCTGCCTCTCCCTCCCCCTCTCCCCTCCTGGGGAGCTCCTCACCCTTCCTCCCTCCTTTGATGCTGCACGCCGCCTCCATCTCCCTAAAACCACTTCAAACAGACAGTTCCATCAAAGTCTCTCACAGCCAGTCGGTCAGTACAGCGTACCAAACAGCCAGAAAGACTGAAAGCCAGCCAGCAAGTCTGCAAGCCAGCCAGCAAGTCAGTGAGCCAATAGTTCAGTCAGCAGGCGATTCATCCAGCTAGCCAGGCAGTCAGTAAGTCATTCATCCGGCAAGTCAATCAGTCAGTCAATCGGTCAGTCATCATCAGCTAATAAAGTCAGTTAGTCAGTCAGTCAGTCAGTCTGTCAGTTACTTACTGTAGTCAGTCAGTCAGCCAGCCAGCCAGTCAGTCAGTCATTCATCTGCCAAGTCAATCGGTCAGTCAATCGGTCAGTCATCGTCAGCTAATAAAGTCAGTCAGTCAGTCAGTCAGTCAGTCTGTCAGTTACTTACAGTAGTCAGTCAGTCAGCCAGCCAGTCAGTCAGTCATTCATGTGCCAAGTCAATCGGTCAGTTAGTCAATTGGTCAGTTATCATCAGTTAATAAAGTCAGTCAGTCAGTCAGTCAATCAGTCATTCAGTCTGTCAGTTACTTACAGAAGTCAGTCAGTCAGTCATTCATCTGCCAAGTCAATCGGTCAGTCAGTCAATCGGTCAGTCATCATCAGCTAATAAAGTCAGTCAGTCAGTCAGTCAGTCAGTTACTTACAGGAGTCAGTCAGTCAGCAGCCAGCCAGTCAGTCAGTCATTCATCTGCAGTTGATCGGTCAGTCATCATCAGTTAATAAAGTCAGTCAGTCAGTCTGTCAGTTACTTACAGTAGTCAGTCAGTCAGTAAGCCAGCCATTCAGTCAGCCAGGCAACCGTCTGCTTCGACTTAAAACTCTAATCCCAGTCACAGGGCAGCCTGCTTTCCTCTTCTGAGACACATCAAAGGTCCTCTTAAACTCTAAGAGTTAGATTTTTTAAAACCCTTTTTTTTTTACCCTGAATGTCTTTCTTTTTGTTCCTTTGGTTGGGTTTTCTATTCCTTTAGTTTTATTCGTCGCCACTTTTCTGTTCTCTCCAACTGGGCCTGTGTCAGTAATCACACGCACACCCACATACATTGAATTTACGCTGCCTCTGCACTTTCTCTCTACGTTTAACTAGTTGATTTTCTGAAGGCGTTGACTCACGCATCACGCACACGCCACACGCATGCAGACACACAGTGCTCCTACCAGCACACTTATCTACTTAAAAGTCACATGGGTTTATTTTCACACTGCAGTGTTTGAGCTAACCTGACTAAACTAAGTTGGTTTCAAAGTAGTTACGTTCCCAGAATACTGTTCTCTTCTCAGCTTGGTTTTGTACAACAATGTTTAGCCCTTTCAAGGTTAAAACACTCATTTAGGTTAACAGTGTCATCCTGCATGTGTGTGTGTGTGTGTGTGTGTGTGTGTCTGTGTGTGTGTGTGTGTGTGTGTGTGTTATGTCATAGTTCACACACAGCCATCACCTCGACAGCGCTGTGGCTGTCGATGTTATCTTTCAGATCCAAGGAGCATGTGCTGTGAAAACACTGTCCTCCGATAGCCTCCCCTCCTTCTCTCTGGTCTTAGATTGATGTGTTCCAAGTCATACTGACGATGTAAGAAACTGTGCGTAACGTGTTGCTAATTAAAAAAAATAAATAAATACTTGTGTGAATATTAAACTTTGTCAACTTTCCTTAAACGCTTGTCTGTGAAACAACGTAAATCAATCATTAAAAGGTAAATAGGTATTTTGCCCAACATTTAAAAGGTAAACATGTGGATTTAAGTAAGTATTTGGTTCGCTGAAACATGGAGGATGTCGGCCATTGAACTTAGTCACAATCTTAGGGCGGAATGTCCCCCCTCTCCCCCCTAAAACACTTCACTGATAGGTCAAATTAAGGAAATATTGCAGGTGTTCCCAAATTCATTCCCCTTCCCATCTCCTTCTCTCAAAGCCATCCATCTTCTCCTCTCACACTCACACAATACGTTTTTATTTTTTTATTTCTCCAATCCTGTCAACTCCAGCTCCACCCCTCCTCTCTCCTCCCCACATGCTCGTCCATCGCTCCCTCCTCATCATCCCTCCTGCTGGTTCTGACGCCTGGGTCGATACTCTTTAGGAGGCTCCGTAATAAACCCTGGTGCCTGGTCTCTCTGGCCGCCGTCTCGGTCTCCCCATCTTACATCTTAACTCCCAGGTAACCCACTTGTCCTCCTTCGAAGTCCGACGACTAAAACGGACGCGGATAAGTCCGTAACGGCGATGTTTTACTGGAACTTAAGAAAGCAAGGAGGTGGTAAAAAACAAACGTCAAATTATTATAATTATGTTGTCTTTGCTGTCTAGGTTAGAAAGAAAACGCCCCGCCTTGCAGATTGTTCCTCTTCCATTTGAGCACCCCCCCCCCCCCCTCTCACCCCACCTGCACCCTTCGACACAAGGGCCATTTCTGTACAATAGTACAGTGTCACTTTCTCTCCCCCTCTCAATCTTTGTTTCTATCTCTTCTCTATTCGTCTTCTCTATCGCTCTCCCCATGAGTGTTTTTCCTACATACAGTATGCTCTGCCCACTGTGACAGCTCTGTGCCAGAGAAACACACACACACACACACACACACACACACACACACACACACACACACACAGCTGGGCCCCAGCTGCACACAAAGACTGAGGTTTGGAAATCAATGAAGGAGAAAGAAGAAAAAAGGGGAAAAGAGTTTAAATAAATTGGCACTTGAAAAAAGAAGAAATTGAGAAAGAGGGAGTGAGGGAATGAAGGAGAGAAAAGGAAAACTGAGAGGATGAAGGAAAATAAACTTAACTGTACATTTTTTTTATGGATAGGGTTACTATGCAAGACCAAGAGTATAAAAATGTCACACTATCAGTATATTAAAACAAACCATTGTCTTTAGACAACAAGGTGACATTATAAGTCACACTTTTAAAAATAACGGTAATGACTTTGCTAAAGGCCTACAGTAAAGTAATTGATAAAGAGATTATGTTGAATTTCCGCAATCAGCAGAAGGAATATGGTAGGACAACTGAAACTTACCAAAGGCCTTTGCTATACACACATGAGTACCCAACACGGAACTGTTCCTTCAAAGATTAAAGCCACCACTGCCTAGAGAAAATATGGCCTAAACCTGCATTAACAACCAGTGTGAAATGATCCTACGATTGTGTCTTAATGGGATAACCACTTTGCAACCCTTCTAAACAACCCACAATGCATGTCTATAATTAGAGGATGAAGAAAGAATATGAAGAAGTAATGCCCTCATTTGCTCTCGGTTTCTACTCTTAATGAAGTCTAGTTTTTTTTCCCTCTTTGAAACTCTAAATGATTCTGCCAGATGTAAAGAGTGTAGGACAGCTTGTCTTTCCTGATAGAAATGTTTCCTGTATCTATCCTACAAATCCCGCAGGACTGTTTTCAATCGGGGTGAAGAGCAGGGATTTCCGCGCGTTGCTTGATACCGTTGGACATTGACAGTTTTATGTGGGAGGCAGAGACTTAATCAATGAAGAGTCTTGGCGATTGAAGAGGAAGATGGCGGATGTCTCCTCTTTTCTTCACTGAAGCGCTGTTTTATGAGTCAGAGAGCTGCCAAATTCATTTGGTTTTATCAAGGATCTTTCTAACTCCCTACACGCACGTCCACTACCACCCCCCCTCCCCACCACACACACACACATTCCCCATTCTACACTGCTTGCACCCCCCCCCCATTTCTACACGCAAACTCACACACACACACACACACGCAGAAACACATGCAGGCAAAGTAAACAATCTATTATTGAGCAACCTCAACCCACAGAAAAATAATACAACGTTTCTTTGTAGAGATTAATGAAAAAGATTTGTAACAGAGATCACTCTCTTTTCTTGGCTTTATCGACTAGATCCTCAAGCACTCTCTTTTGCCGTCGACCTGTCTTCCTCTTTTCAACATCACACCCTCATCTGTTCTGAACCTACAACCGTCATAGACCATTCCTCTGTGGTCTTTTTTAGAGGAACTTTAACACTGCACTTTTAATAAAAGTGACGGTTGCTTGTCGGTAAATGTGTGTCTTTCACTGACAACCTTTATGCTGATGTGATCCTCATCTGCTGAAGGTGGAGGTGATGGGTGGACATGGTGCTATGTGACTGGTAGGGGAATGTGTGTGTGTTTATGTGTGTGTGTTTATGTGTGTGTGTGTGTGTGTGTGTGTGTGTGTGTGTGTGTGTGTGTGTGTGTGTGTGTGTGTGTGTTTATGTGTGTGTGTGTGTGTGTGTGTGTGTTTATGTGTGTGTGTGTGTCTGTGTGTGTGTGTGTGTGTGAGAGAGAGAAAGTGCAAGCACTTGCATTTTTGTATAAATTTATGTCCATGTGCAAATGATGTGCATATGTGGTCGTCTACGTGTGCAAAGAAACATGTCAGACTGAATCCCTAACGCTTTCTCTTGCGGTGTACATACACTTGTGTTTCTTTCTCTATGTGCATGACTTTGTGCATTTATTGTGTGTGTGTGTCTGTGTGCGTGTGCGTGTGTGTGTGTGTGTGTGTGTGTGTGTGTGTGTATAGAGTTTGTTTGTTTGCACGTCAGTGTGTCACCCTGGTGTCAGTGTGTGTTCAAGCCCCACACGTCTCGCCGGAACGGAATAGGGAAACAGCTGAAGGAGAGGGACTGTAAATAGTTTGTGGAGGGCACACATCACAGACAGGCCGGTCACTCACACGGCTGCATCATACTGCTGGCTTACATTAACAAAGTTACAAAGGAAAATAAAGAAAGGGATGGATAATACAGAATTCGAAAACATTTTGTCTCTCTCTCGTTCGCTTTATCCCTCTCATGGACACACAAACATGGATAAACACATTTGCAGCTTTCCCTTATAATTGAATAGGTCATAAACTAATGATAATCTCTAACTATTGCTCTCCGTATATATTTTTCTTGCTTTCTCAATCTAATCACTATAAAGAGAGATAAAAAAAGTCACTTGGAATAATAATAATAATTGATTACCTTTAATGCAATTGTATTATTTTAATGTGACAAAATAAATCGAATATTTCACAATGGAACTTTAATAGTTGGTTTTTAATACTTTTGTCAAGAAACAATTTCTAATATTTTAACTCAAGATGTTGTCATCGGAATATTTAGTGAGGTTATAATCTTTGTGTTGAGCGTCAATTTAAACATAATATTATATTATATTCAGTTGGACCAATTGACCAATCCTCTTTCATATTAGATAGCTGATTAGCAAACAAAGTTCTAGCTTCTGAAATAAAACTTTTAGTTAGCCACAGAGAAGTAACACACATTTGCATTATGTTCATTGTCTGGGGAAAGTCTCTTTAATAAACAAACTCTCTAAAAGGAAAAAGGAATTATTTAGTCACTTCACATGACGTATATTATTAACGGACTCAAACTGTTACTGTTAGTAGTACTTGGTCAATATTACAAAGTTAATCAACTGCGTGCTCCATATTAACCTTCAGGATTCGGCAAAGCCCGTTTGAACCTATCCAGATCTTTAGAGCTCGCCCCACATTTGGGTTGGTGCATGCAACCATTCCAACAAGTTTCTCTGCGCATCTCTCAATTAGGCTATCGGGAGTTCTTTTAAAAAAAATTTAAACCGAGAAATCTTACATGAGAAAAGTAAATGCATTGTGTTTTATCTACACTGCATCGACTGACATCTTATTACATGAAAGCATTTAGAGCTGGGCAATTATATCTTTCAGCTCAATTGCTTGTCGAGATTATTTTGGGACAGTTGAACGAACGATTGCTACATCAATGTATCACATTTCCCAACTCCAGTAACTTTTGGAACTTTTCTTACCTTGATTCCTCCTCGGGTTAGCCTGTTTTCTTCGTTTACCTCTGCTCTCCTCTGCCATAATGACACTTGGAAAAAAGTCCCTAAAAGATTTCAGGCGTTCGTCCTGCAGTCTGTGTCTGAGAATTAATGCCCTGAAACGTTGTCCTCAGTCACAGCGGGTGACTCGAACCTTGATGGAACTCCAAGCCGAAGAACGTGAGTAGAAGTGATGTCATCAACAGAGGTTGGCCCAGACCGTTACTCCTGTAGTAGGCCCAGTAATGCGAAGCGATACTTTAGTAAAACGAAGAGAACATATTTGATACGAGTAATAACTTTTGTAGACTTTCACCTAATCTAGCAAATAAGCCAAGAGTGGGGACGCTACTTGCTAATCAGTGGGCTGCCTTGTCTTTGCTACCGTATGACAGATTGCCTAGCCTACTGCATTTGTAGGTTATCGAGGGGGTGGACAACTTGTTTAGAGGCCCACAGTAGTAGTACATAGGTGATTGATTGAGTGTCCAGGCATATCACAGTCTGTTCTTATGCGCATCAACGCCTGCGCGTGCGTGTGTAAAATATAGAGTTAGTTAGAGTGCGAGAACAAGAGCGAGAGGAGCTAGAGCGCGCGTGAGCGAGATCTAGCGCGCTTGTTAGTTCACCACAAGTTAACTAAATCAGCACAGGAAAAAATACGGTATAACCTGCTTTTAAATATCTCCCATGCTCAATCTTTGGGAAATGTGCTTATTATAACTTTAAACCTGGTGGCCTAAAATCGATGCAGCAATTTAGCGCAATAGATTCAAAGGGCATGATTACAGCGTGTTTATATCTGCAGGTATGTAAAGTACGCAAAGCACCCTGATGTTTTTTTTTAGTGCATGCTGTTATACACATCGCACCTGCGCTCGAGAGCCCTGGAGCGCCCCCCGTGCTGCGCCCCATTCACTCCTAGATGGCCCTAGGAAGTGGTGCATTGACGATCCTTTGTGCGGGCACCGGCACTGTAATCTGTTTTGCAACTGAAAAAAAACATCCGAAAGAAAAACTCTGAACACGGCGTTGAGGACCCCCACCTTGGCATTCTAACCGCCAAGCCCCCCACCTCTACGGATCTCCTCACGTCCTGCGACCATGAGAATAGCGAGCCGGGTAGCTTACCAAAATGCAAATTATAATAGCCTACACTGTCGCTAGTTAAAGCCTTAATAAACAGCCGTGTGATGCACTGTTGGTGAAATAGATTAGTGATTAGCTGAAAACACAAATAAGATACAATACATGCATACACATGTAACTAATTATATATATCTTTGCTCATATATACATTTCATATATAGAGACGTATATATGAAAATGGAAGTACCAGAGTATAAAATCTAATTTAAATTGGCCTTCAACACCAATATTAAAACCTAACATTCAGTGACTAGCTGAAATGTTGAAAGTAATTGTTATTATTATTAATATTATTAATAATAATGATAATTATTATTATTATTATTATTATTATTATTTTAAATAATGTAAAATAGCCTACTTAACTTTACCAATAATTGAGTTAGTAACGAAGGTTTTCTCAATGTTCTCCCTCTTTGCATGTCATGTTAATGGATACTTGTTTATGAATAGGACCCTGTTAAAGAAAGCAACCTAAAGGTGGGGAGACAGTGAGAGAGAGAGAGAGAGAGAGAGAGAGAGAGAGAGAGAGAGAGAGAGAGAGAGAGAGAGAGAGAGAGGTAAAGAAAGAAAAATAAGAGTATGCGACAGCGGGGTCATAGGTTCTTTGTGAAAGGTTGGCTAGGAGAGGTGGAGAAAGAGAAGGAGGAGAAAAGGGGGCAATAAACTCTTTTCCCACTCAGGGTCAGAGATGAACTGGGGGGTTCAGAGGTTCACCTAAGGTCCTGGGAGTGACTATACATAGGGAGAGAGAGAGGGTTATTAAACAAAAGCCCAAACCGCGTACAATCACGTTGCCATCTGAAAATAAATAGAAGCATCAAATGAACCTAATTGTGTGTAAACATTGTTTAACACAGATCTAGGAAATTTTGATCGTAGCATTTTAGGTTAACGAGCCAAAAGAGGACAACGTAGTATTACAGACACAGAGGCGACAGTCATAGACATTAACGTTGGACTGCCTCTGGTTTTAAGATTTTACAATATGTTGCCTTTAATCAATTAGCAGTTGTTTACGTTGGGTTTGCATACATGCACACACAATTCCACAACCACAATTTGGATGAGCTTTGAGGAAGTTGTCCATGACTCAAGGTTCAAAGCTGGTAGCATGGGGAGGAGGTGGAGGCTCCTTAACAGCATATTAAGCAGGAGTTAATTATATGCCAACCTCATTGACAAAAGGCAAAGAAAAAAAGCCTCTCACTTGAATGGCGAGGAAAGAAAAGAAAAGAAAAATCATTATGCTGCTGACCGCTTCTATTTTAGCATTTGAAAACCTCAGGTCGTATTTCTGTTTTTCTTTTTAAGGTTTGTATGGAGCACTGGAGATTAAGTCATGTTGCAGTTTTGGGGCGCAAAACGTCTGGGCTCCAGTTATATATACAACGGCGACTTTATCTCACAAAAGAGGTGCGACCATGAACAAATACAGTATATAATTGTGAGACAGACTGTAACAATTCAAAAAAATAAATCCTTTCAAACATTTTAGGGGCCATCCTTTCCTTTTGTGAAAAAGCAGCAGATGTCATTGTTATTGTACCTCTGAAAGAAAACAAAACTGGTTAATGATTAAGAAAAAGGTTTTGGGGAAAAAAGTGGGGGTCGTGGTCAATAGAAGAACCAGTAGGTTTCTCCAGTCTGCAGTTTATTCTGGAATAAAATGTCTTTTAGGAATGCAAATAGACAGATAATATAAAATGTACTATTGTTCAATTGTGAGTTGGATGTATTAAAAAATCATATCCAGTCAGATATTTTTAGTATTTCAAATATGTACCAAAGAACTAGTTCTCTAAATTAGTTTCCTGTTTTTTAAAGAACATGATAAATGGGGCATCCTAGATTGTCTACTCTGAACCCCACCCCCACCCCCCACACACACACACACACACACACACACACACACACACACACACACACACACACACACACACACACACACACACACACTTTTCTTGCAGTGTGTGTGTGTGTGTGTGTGTGTGTGTGTGTGTGTGTGTGTGTGTGTGTGTGTGTGTAAGTGGATCCTGGATCCTGGATCCCTTCCTCGGGGTCCGACAGGGAACCTCCCCGCTCCCGGAGAGAATGAGTCAACCCCAGCCTCAGTGCCAGGCGATGGTGGCTGTCTGGTCCCACTGTGCCATGCCACCAACCACACAGAGTCATAACAGCCTTCACTGGCCCCTGGATGAGGAGGAGAACTACCAGGGGTTTATTTCATGCTGCACAGTCAAATTTAACCCGATCCATGTGGTTGTGCATTTCTTGGGGTGCAGTTTGACTCTGCAGAAGGAAACGATTTTTTTTTTGGGACAAATAAAATTGATACACAAGCTCATATTTCTACAATGCTTGCAAAAAATTTGCTAGTTTAGCTTTTTGGATTCTAATATGTCGAGACAGTTGACCGTCAATCATCAAAGTTCACATTTATATTGACCAGCAGCTTTGCACTAGACTTCTCTGATAATTGAACTATAAGCACACTTATGTTTTTTGGTCCAGATCATGTTCTCATTTGTCATGAACAGTTCCATGAACCTGGGTAACCACGCTGGCATCTCAGGTCAGGTTCTGGTTTGAAAGTGTTAAAGGAAAAGTGCCAGTTGCTACTGACCACAGTGGACTCGTCCAAACTCTGAAGTCACTGCGAGCAGTCACACTTACGCTTGTCTGGTTTCATTGTAACTTCGTGTGGCTCTTAATGGAAAGAGATGACAGGCTTTGAGAAAAGAGCACTAAATTATAAACCAATACGCTTCTACAGTTGATGTAGGGTATAAGAAAAAAGGTAAATTAAGAATGTTGAACGACTGGGCTGTTGTGTTGATTGGCTGAGCCAGTCCATATGGCAATAAAGGTGGAGTGTAGTTTCTAATTCCTTTATAAAAAATAAAAAATAAAAATATATATATATATATATATATAAAAGTGTGGCTCTGCATTAGGCCAGAACATATCCTAGAGGTTACAACTGTTTTAGTTAGATACGATTCACATTTACATTGTAGAACCAAATAAGATCATGTATGAAATAGATAGGGTTGCTAATATTTAATCTGGTAAGGCTTTGATTTTCAACCTACCGAACAGGGATTTATTTATGTTTACAGTTGAATATTATCTATTTTAGGTAATCAACCAGGCATCCATTGTACAGTTCTATTCATTTCACTTCAGTAATAGCTGTGTAAAAAGTTACCCTAAAATGGACAAACCCTGAAGTTATTCAGGGCTGAACTCCCCTCTAGTGGATGAAAGCAAGCACTGCATCAGATCAGCTTTGGCACAGCAGGGGAGAATTTCACACGAGCAGATGGGAAGAAAACAAGTTAAAACAATGTAAAATAATTGTTTTCACTCATCCCAAGCTGAACATGTTTATTAAAGGTAAAATATAGTACATTTGTATAAAAATGTAGAAAATTGTACACAAAATATAACACTTGGCTTTTGTGAAAAATACGGTAGTAAAATACTACTGTTATATAGCTTTTTGTTGCTAAACATGATATTCTTTTGCCAGCAAAAATGTCTGATTGAAAGATATACAAAACACAAAAAAAGGCAACGTCCATAGGAACGAAAAAAAAATAGAAAAAAAATAAGATCATGTTACGTTTTGTACAAAACCTTTCATACATTCTAAGTAAAAACACTATCAACCCATGCCTTTATTGCTGTGATTAGCGTTAATGTTAATATAAGTCTATTATAAACTGTAGGTGAATTTTATTTCTCCCAAAATATTTTCAGATTAAATTGTCTTTGGTAGGTCATACACATTTACAGATTTGATCAACAGTTCATCATTATTATTATTATTATTAGAAATCCTAACGGGTCCTCAGCTGTGAGTACATGTTTTGTAGTGTGCTATTTAGTCACCAAATTTCAACATGAAGGCAGAAACAATACTGCCTCGTACGATCCTCCTCTCCTCTCCAAGAGAAAGCATACTGGAGTAGTACCTTGCATCGTCGTCACTGTAAAAGCAACCCACCAAACAGTGCTGTAGTCAGTGCAATGCTACAGTATGAAGTCAGCTCTACTGCCCGAAGAGCTCCCGTCATCCGAAATAAAAAAGGCTCTAAACTACAGAGTACCTTAGTGTACCAAACACGCACCACTACCAGACATGGACGGTTATCATGGCGGCTTGACATTTCTCTGCCTTACTTTCCAGACCAGTGAGACATTTTCCTTAGGCGCTTTCTAATGCGTAGAGGTGACAGCCAAAGTTTTGTCTGGACTGTTATTGGTCTGTTGTTTACAAACAACAGGTGACTGACGACTAAAAGGGGTAAGGCCATGAAAGAAAACATCGATCGAAGAAAAAAAAGAAATCTGAAGAAAAAGAGTTTGTTGTTCTAATGTAATCTGGACTCTCTCACTAGAGATACACTGACTTGTCAGGTGGGATTGGTCAAAGTCACCTGCTTTATTTTGATCACATAGGACATCAGAATTGTCACCCTGAACCTTACCTAGGCTCAAACATTTCTTGCTTCTTGGGTACAATTAGACATAGGCCCTTTTTTGACGTTGCCCATTTCTGGATAATGTATACATGTACCGTTGTCAGCAAGAAGAATACTGCCTTAAGAAAAAACAGTACATAAAATATATGGAGTGCAAACTCTTCAATTCAACAAGGTCAAAGTGTGAAAGTGTGTGTGTGTGTACAGTATGGTATGTGTGTGAAATACCTGGGAAAGAGTGACGGAGACAAAAAAAAAGAGAACAAGAGAGATAGCTGGAGAGAGACATACAGAGACAGAAAGAGAGGAGAGAGAGACAGCGAGAGAATACTGATAGGTCATCTTAGTGAGTTTGTTCCCTTGGCAGTAACGAGTCCTTACATCATTATTTTGTTCAGCAACTAGAAAACTAAAAGGCACTGTTTTCTCTCTCTACTATCATACATCTCGTCCTGAAAACAGTTACAATCTGATTTCGGCCTTCACAATCGACTTAGTCTGGGAGACAGCAGTGGTCTCTGTCTCCATTGTCATTGTTATACACTGCATATATAAATGTATATAAAACGTATTTACAAAAACTCTTCTTCTTATTTCCGCTGTCTCCAATCCATTGAGCTCTGTCACTGGAATGTGAACTGTTTTTAAAAAAAAAAGTTGAAGTTCACCTCAGAAAAACAGCTTTGCGTAAATGAACGTGCAAGGAGAAAAGGTCATCTCTTTCAGGTACCGAGGCAGTGAATTTCTAGCATAGTGATGGACGTTTACTAGGCACCTTTGGTTTAGGGCATAGGGCACAGGGCATAGGGCATAGGGGATAGGGCACAGGGCTTAGGGCATATGGAATAGGGCATAAGGCATATGGCATAGGGTACAGGGTATAGGGAATAGGGCATAGGGAGTAGGGCATAGGGCTTAGGATATATTCCTGGAGGAGTGTTTTAAGGCTTGCCACACACACCCGTAGAGTCAACCTTACTTCACCCAAACTTTTGAGAACAAAGCTCAACAAAAAGACACAAGATGGCCAATTCACACCGCACTACTGCATTTATCAGTGATTACTCTGAAAATGGGTGACTCGGGTTTGACGTAGGCTATAGTACTCGTACCATGCTGGTGCTGCTTATTCACGTTCACTGTGCCCATTTCTAGCACTTGGTGTTGAGGAGCAGTGAGGTCACCACAGTGTCATAGGGACTGGCTCCTTTCTGAAACTGTCCAAGGCTGGACAACGTGTTTGTCCACAAGACGTCCATCCACACCCTATTTCTAAGACAGCGCATCGAGATACTTATTCTCCCCGGCCAGCGTAGTCAGCATGGAGGTCATGTCTCCCACGGCCATGTTGGACAGGCCGGAGCCTGGGCCTAGAGTTATGGACGTCTGCGGAGTGGTGAGCCTCGACGAGGCCTGGGACAGCGAGCCTCCCCCAGGCTGGAGTGGGTTGTCGACGGGGCTGAACGACGAGGGCTCCGCGTCGTCGATGATGGAGGTGAAGTCGATCTGCGCCGCGTTGTCCAGGTCCAGGTTCTCCAGAGCGTTGGACACGGGCCCGGACGGAGCGTAGGCCAGGGAGGCCTGGTGCTTGGCGTCCAACGTGGCGCCGCCGCCCATCAGCTGCTGGTGCTGGTTCAGACAAGGCCCGCCCTGAGCGTTCAAATGCTTCTCCATGTCCATGTGCATCTGACCCGTATAGTACATGTTGTTGTTGTTGTTGGAGGGTGGGAACATGTCCGCGTGGGCCTGCTGGTGCTGGAGCCCCTGGTGGTGGTGTTGCTGCACGGGGGGCAAGCGGACCGCTCGCCTGGGGCTGGAGGTGGACTGGACTGGGCTGAGGTGAGGAGGGCTGCCCAGGTACCCTCCTCCGCCCTGCTGGGGGTGGGAGAGGCTGTTCTGGCGGCTGAGGGGTTTCCGTCCCTGTGGGGGTCTGGGGACCACCGCCATGTCCTGGCCGTAGCCCTGGAGCTGACCCATAAGCTGCTGCTCCTTGGGGGGCACCGACCCACCCCGACCGTGGGCTTGGGCCTGACCGGGCGGGCTCATCAGGTTCTGGTTGGGGTAGGACGGATAGTTGGGGTTGACGTAGATGTTCTGGTTCTGGTTGTGCTGCGGGCTGTGCTGCATCATGGCCGCCTGCGTGTTAATGTCCATGGCGTCGGAGAGAGGGGGAGGCTTGACGGCGTTCTGCTGCTGCTCCTGTTGCTGCTCCCACATCAGAGCCTGTTGGGACTGCACGTAGTTCCTCACCATCATCTCCTTCACCTGGTTACACAGAGAAACACATGCTTATGGTCTTTTAGAACAAAGTATTATGTTGCAAGCGAGGGAACAAGGGCGTAGAATTGTGAACAAATTATATTGGTATTGAACTTTTTGTTGGACATTTTGATGGCTATATTTCAATGTCTTTTAAATGTTTACATTCAATTTTAAAAGCACTTTTCTAACTTCAGTCTAAAATAGGTTCTACAAAATCACTTTATCAATACCTGCAACATGGGTGTCTGAGACCTGCGGTTGTCAGCCAGTGCCGACCCTGCACACCCCAGGCTGAGCCCTCCGCTGGGGAAGGCTCCCGGCTGCTGCCCCTGGGTCTCCATCTGACCATGGAAGTCACAGCTAGGGTTTGCAGGGGCCCTCATCATGACCTGGCCTGCCTGCTGAGCGTAGCCCTGCTGCTGCTGCTGCTGTTGAAGTACCGTCTTCTGACAGGCGTCAGCTCCGCCCATTCCCGGGTGGAACTGCTGCTCTGGTTTGATGATAAGCTTGTGGCTCCCGTCGGGGCTGTCGTAGAGCCCCTGCTGGTGGTTGAAATGGCCCTGATTCTGGTTCGGATCCTGGTACTGCATCCCTCCTTGGCTCTGGAGCCCATGGGTCTCCCCCCAGGGGCCCGTCCCAGCCTCCCCGCCGACCCCCTGCCCCACGCCGGGATAGTGGGGACCGGAGGGGCTGAGCTGACAGGTGCTCATGCTGTACTCGGCCTGCTGGAGGAGCGAGTTGGACATCCCCTCTGGGTGGACAGGCCCCCCCTGCACCATCTGACCCCCTCTGGAGCCATGGTACTGCTGCCCCTGCATGAAGCCCTGATCCGGGCAGCCTAAAGCGTCGTGGCTAGGCGACAGCTGGTTAGAAGGAGCTGGTACACCACCGCCCAGGGAGTGCTGCTGCTGTTGGTAGCCCAGGAAGGCTCTTTCTCCCGGGGGCATCATCATGGAGTGGTCCCGGGTGTTTCCAGAGTCTTGGTGGTGGTGGGACTCCATGGCCATGGCCTCCATCATGACGTTCTCCGTGATGCTGGGCGGCCGCGGCGAGTACATGTGGCGGGCGATGTTGGCGTCGGAGACGCAGTGCTGCAGCGCGTTCCTCCGCCCCATCATGGCCACGTTGTTCAGGCTGTTGAACCTCTGGACCTTCGGGAGCGCTTGGGGGTCGCCCACGGATCGGACCGGGTCGCTGGCTCTCCTGACGTTGTTTCCCGGCGCCTGGTGGGGGTAGATGACCCCCGTGCCGTATTCGGTGTTGGCGCTCTGGCGGCGCGGACCGCCCTGCTGGAGGAACGGAGGCAGCGGTTGGCCCTGGTACTCACTGAGGAACCCCACCCTCCTGCCGGGGGTCCTTGGGGGCAGCTCCATGTTAGGGAGAGGGGTCGGCGGGGGGCCCCCAGTCGCTGCTGCGTACTTAGCCTTTAGACTGTACTGCTGGGCTGGGGTTAAAGAGGTCAAACCAGGCAACCCGCCGCCGCCGCCGCCCATTCCTCCTCCTCCGGCCGAGTGACAGGGGCCTCCTCGACGGTGGGTCTCTGGGGACAGGGGGTCTCCTCCGCTCTGCTCCGACCCCAGGAGGTGACCTCCCATCTGGGACATGTCGCTGGAGCGACGGCTGGACAGGTAAGGGGAGACCATCGAGGAACGCCGGCTCACTGTGTAGGCGGAGCTCAGCGTGCTGGTGCCGCTTCCTCTTCGGTCATTGGTGGGACAGGCCATGCCCCCAGCCCCGACCCCCAGCTCGTGATTGGACAGCTCCATCACCCGGCGATTTGATAGGAGCGGAGAGGGAGCACACATGCCCATCATCTCCCCAGCACCTGCAGAGATTTATTGAGCAGTATATATTTTTATGGAGATATAAGCGTAATACTTGGCCACTCTACTGGACTACAGGTTGACACAACAGTGTTGAAAATAAGTATAAAACAATCAAGAATGGTCGTTCCACCTGAGCCCTGAAAAAGTACTACTTTTGGGTTCATTGCTATGAAAATAATGACATTTCACAGTCATAATTTAAACTTGATTGTCCAGTCTTAAACAACTTTGAGACTTGTTTGGAGAAAACAAAAAACATTTAACTAATACCACAGCCAACCATGACGCTCCCAAAAAGCTGCTCTAATAAACCCAAGTGTCTTACCAGGCAGTGCAGGCAGCTTGTTCCCAGACGCACAGCGCCCTGGTGGGGTGGGCCTCCGGAGCTGCTTTAACTTGTCAATCTTCAGGTTCTCCAGCCTCTTCAGGGCCTGGGTGGACATGCCCATGGAGCTGGTGATGGCCTCCCCTCCTCCTCCTCCTCCTCCACCTCCTGCTCCTCCATCCTCTAGAACGGTCAGGTCTTCTAGGCTTCCAGCTGCGTTCAGGTTCATCTCCACTCCACTGTCGTTGTTGTTGGCACTCCCAAGTGGCGAGCGCTCGCTACTGCAGGAGGATTGGCCACCCGGGCTGGGCTGGGACTTCTGGGAGAAAAGAAAGAGAGAGAAGGGGGGGGGGGGGTATGCATTATGTCAGGAAGTGAGATGTGGGATGTGTCCCTGTAAGCTCAGACTTAAATAAACAAAATATAGAATGTTATACACAAAGAAGCAGAAATAAATATGAAGAGTTTAAACACTTCAGTTACGTCAAATGTTGTCACATACTTCAATGAGGCTCAATGTCTTTTTGTTAAAATATGAAATGACATAAAATAGCAACTAGTTTTTCGGGCGGAGGGGGGGTATGGTTGGCACTCACCAGAGCACTCTCCGGGGCCAGCAGTTTGCAGTCTTCCCTTCGAGTCTCTTCTTTCTCACACAGCAGTTCAGATGAATGACCACCAGGGGTCATCGCTGATCCGGGGGCCCGGGGGCCCGTGTCCCCTCTGTGTTTTTTTGTGATGTGGGCCTCTGGGCCGTGAACCGTTTTGACGTGTTTCCTTAGTGAGCTGGGATCTGTGTAGCGTTTTGTACATCCAGGGATCTTACACACATAGGGCTTCTGTAGAGCGGGAAAATGAAAATAATATTTGTCTATATATTTACAGTAAATTATTTTACTTACTATATAAGTACAATGACTAGCAGAGAGCAAACAAAAATAATAGTGCTTTTTACATCCAAAATATATTTTTAATAGTTCTTGTGATCAAACATTTTTATTGCTGTGTTTTCACTGCACCTCATTGGAGTGAGTGCGGTTTTGATGCTTGGCCCGGTCTGAGGCGTTGGAGAAGGCCTTGTTGCAACCTTCATGTTCACACACGTAAGGTTTCTCTCCAGTGTGAGAACGCAGGTGGGTTTTTAGATTCTCCAGACGAGAGTAGGCTTTGTTACAGCCTTCAAACTAAAAAAACACAAATATCATAATCTTATTACAACATCTTCTTAACCAAGCCAATAAATAACTAATTAATTCATAGCTATGCAAAGTCTCTAATGTTGTATATATGTGACACGTAAAACTATTTTGTTTATATCTCTCACTGATAAAACGCTTTTCAAATGCTGGATATAAAGTTGCATGTATCAGTCTAGAACGTCGTCATGCCACATTAAAGAGACACGTTCCACTTTGTAAAAACCTTTGACTGTATAATTGCGCATGATTCACGTTGATCAGAACTACAACTGCGTGCATCATTATCCCGAGCTCATCGTTGTTTGATGAACCCGCGGGCGGCGACACGCCAGTCAGTCAAAAGGTTCTCATAACGTGTGAGAACCCTGTGTAACGTTCCACGGGAAAGTGACTGAAACGGAAACACAGCCATGGATGTACTCACAGTGCACCTGTGCGGCTTCTCGCCCGTGTGCCTGCGCATGTGCACCACCAGCATGTACTGGGCTTTGAAAGGCCTCTGCTCCCGGGAACACTCCTGCCAGTGGCACACAAACTCCTTCTTTTCCCCGTGGATGTGCTCGTTGTTGATGTGCTGCGGGGAGGGCAACAGCGACGGGGTCAATAAGGCAAACGGCCATCTCGAAAATCAAATAAAAAATATTGATCTCTGTGGTCATTCGATTCCATTTCTTTTCTTTCCCCTCTTTCTATCCCAACCGTTCCCTCCCTCCTTTCTGTCCCACTGCCTCCATCCAGTCCCTCTGTCGCTCTGTTGCACTCTCCCTCCCTCCCTCCCTCGTTCTTACGTGCACTAGCTGCTCCTGAGTGTCAAACTCCTTGCTGCAGCTCTCCCAGTGGCAGTTGGTCTCGTAGATGGCTTCTGGTTCAGGCTTGCCGTCCTCTTTGTCCAGGTCGTCTCTGCCATCCAGCAGACCCATCAGGGGGTCCTGGAGAGAAGAAATGAAATACTGTAAACACCAGGAGAAACACAACGTCTGTTTAACGTATAACTGTTTATCATGAGATAGCTTTTCAAAGCAAAGCAAGAATGGCCCAGACGTACGGACAGGCGAGACCAAAAATGCAAGGATTTAGATTTCAGAGGGGTTTTATACCTGTGTCCCAGTGGAAGAAGGACTAGCGACATCTCCTTCAGACCTCTCCTCCAGACTCTTCATGTTGATACCGTCCATCAGACTGCCCAATATCGGCTCCGTCTTCATCTGTAAATGACAGCAACCTCATCGTCACGATCGTCCTCCTCATCATCATGAACAACATCATCACCATTGGCAACAACGCCCGGTCATGTTGTCGTCACCGTAGTGACCAAGGTTCTACTGTAAAGTTTATCTTTACTCTCTTTAGTTATCTTCAGTCTGTCTCATAGTCTAACACCCTATATTCTCTCTCCTTTGCTCTCAGTAAAATCCCTCGCAAAACACACACACTTTCGTCCAACTCGTTATACAGTAGCCATCGATTCTAAGTCGTACACGTGAATTGCCCTGTGCAATCTTTGTGTGTAGAGCATGCACGGCATGGGCCCATTCTTACATGACCATGTTTGGGCGGGATATGGAGCCGGGGATTGTGGGCCGGTAGGCGTGTGGACGGGGCATGACAGTGTCCGGGGGCGTGTCCTAAGGGGGTCCCTCCTCCATACATGGAACCCTGGGATCTGGACTGGTAGTTCATAGAACTGGAAAAGCCAAGAGACGGACTAGGGAAGAGCAACAACACAGGAAACATATGTTAGCGTTAAGACATCTTACAGGTCCAACTTGATCAGGATGGGCTAATCGCCTTATATAGGTACAAGGAAATGGACAGACACCAATTAAACGAGGCTCTCTCAGGGCGTCAGAACAAAAGAGCCAAGGAACTTGATTCAGACGATCCTTTTCACAGAAAAACAGCAACAATAACCACAGTAGCGTGTGTGGCGCGGTTCATTGAAAGTGTTTCCGCAGCGGTTTGACGCGGGCGGCGCTGACCTCATGGCGCCCACGGACAGGTGTCCGTAGGAGCCGGCTCCGTTGGGATTGCAGCGGGAGTTGACGAAGGCCACCAGGGAGTTGGGCGACGTCCGGATGACGGTCTGCAGGTCCACGCTGGCGTCCGACAGAGGAGAGATGGAGAGCGCTCGTTTCTTACTCAGCTTCAGCATGGAGCGCGGCGTGGAGAAACGCGAGCCTGGGAGGGGGGGCGGTATAGTGATTAAGGTGGGAGATGGGTTTAGGACCAGGCTGCAGTTAGGATTAATGTTACATCAAGTACGTTGACAGCAGAACTATGGCAGTAAGAAAGCAGAGGGGTGATTTGAACGACGTTTCAAAATAAAAGTCCGCCCCCAGAAAAACAGCACTTACATTGCTTATGGCCTAAATTGCATATTTTGTTTTGATTGTAGTTGTTGACATGTACGACCTGCCTCTTCGCCGTCCACTTACCATCGTGCCTTTGAACAGACACAGTGACTTGGGGGATTGGGTCGTTTGGACCGTGCCCTTACCGTCTCCGGAGCCTATGTGGTCCGAGCCTGGCTGGCCGTGAGAGAAGCCGTGGTGAGAGGACATCAGGTTGTTCTGGTTACAGTACGGCCCGTTGTGTCCTCCTGTAAAGGCACACCGGAGCAGAATCACGTCAGAGGTTTTTAACTAGAAACACACCAGGCGTTGATGGGCAAAGACAGTGAGGATTATGAGAGAGATGATAAATCTTTCTGTTTCGAGGGGGGCACTTCAGTATAGTTTGATGGTGAACCCACTAAGTTTACCCTTCTATTTTGCTTATCTAGCATCATAGCTATCCCTCCAACTGTCAATGATGCATGTATTGAAAACTTCGTATTAGGATATTTCACGGTTGCAAATTAACGAAAAAAACAAGAAACTAACGCAAAAAACTATGCCCCAACAATGACACAGAATGACCACCGGATTTATCCCAGCATGCTAACGTATGTGATCGACACCCTAATCCGTGTACGCCGCTACACGGGACTCACCCTCGGGTGGCGGCATCGAGCGATGGTGCCCCATCAGGCTGTGTGGCGGCGGAGCCTGGGGGGGTCTCATGTACTGCTGGTCCATGCAGGGACCGGGGCCTGGACCCGGGGTCATGCTGGGGGTCATGTGGTTGTACATGGCTCTGCAGTCCTGGGGAGGGCTGTGGTGAAGCGGGCCGCGGAGCGACGCCACATCACTGTAAGGGGGGCGGCCAGAAGGTGCTAGGCTGGGGGGGAGGGGAAGCAGAATGACATATTAAGGACAGCCACGGAGGTGTAAAGATACATGTGGAATGGTAAAGCTATGTTTTAATTTTGTCAGATAAATAACAAGTCAATCAATTACATTTTGGGTAATATCAAGCAAATGCGTTAAATCCATCATAGAAAAGTGAAGTTACTTTGTGTTTAAAAAAAAAGGCATGGTTTGCCTTTAAATTGTAAATGAGAAAAAAGTTTCACGGCGAATCCAAATGAGTAGGAGGTTTGTTTTAGGATGCAACAATGCACTGCACTTCAGCACCAATAGGACTCTTATCTGCCACTAGAGGGCGACTGGTCCTTATTCTAAAGGTTTCCGTGGAAACCTAACCCAATGGGGGTTTCCTTTGCGAGTCAGCGAGGGGAAATGTACAATGTTCTCATGAATCTCAATATGTTCCCTGACCTTTCCTCTCTCTCTCCGTCTCCCTGACTGGGTCCAAACTTCTCTCCATCCTCTCCGTTGTCCATCCATCTTTTTTTCTTTTATGCATCTTATTTATCTCTTTTTCTCTTTTTACACATTTCTCTTCATCACCTTCAATCTTCTTTTTCTTCTTCTTCATCCCTAAATCCTTGATTTCTTTCCCTCTGCCCTTTCGTTTTCCATGCTCTCTCTCTCTCTCTCTCTCTCTTTCTTTCTTTCTTTTTTCTTTCTTTCTCTCTCTCTCACTCTCTTCTCTCCTGTGGGGCAGACTTCATTCATGCCTCTACCTTCTAAGTCTGTCTTTCAGCTCTCTAATTCCTTCACCACAACGTGTATTCCACACAGGAGCTTAATCTGTCCGCTCTAATCCACTGCGCTGGATTGCCCCGTCGCTGATTCCCTCTCTCTCTCCCTCCCTCCCTCCCTCCCTCCCTCCCTCCCTCCATACCTCCCTCCCTACCTCCCTCCCTAATTTTTCATTCCAACTTTTCAGTGCCTTTTTCCCTTTCTCCCATTTTTTCCCTTCTATCTTATTCCATCTCACTCCCTCTTTTCCTGCTTATTTTCCTGTGTATTTTACCTTCCCTTTGCTTTTACCTTCCTCTATTTTACTATTTACATTTCTCTAACTAGCCCTTTCTCTCTTCGTCTCTTTTGCTACTCTCTCATCCTCTGTTGCACTCTACCCATTTTATCTCTCCTGACACAGTTTCTCTCTGTCTCCCCCTTTCTCCTTCTCTACCTCTCCGGCCCAATCTCTATCTCTCTCTCTATCTTTCCCTATCACTCCATCCCTCTTTGTCCCCCCTCTCTCTCCCCTCCCTCTCCCTCACTCTCTTTCTCCGTCCACTCTCTCTCCCCCTCGCCCCCTCCGTGTCTCCACTGTGGGGAGGCCGAGGTAACCGGAGCAGGCAGTGACCAGTCATGCAGAGCGCAGCAGGGCTGGTCAGCCCGTAATTAGCAGCTGTCAGAGGGAGAGAGGGGTCGAGTCCACCCGGCAGCCTGGGTGGCATTGGAGACAGAGAGAGAGAGAGAGGGAGGGAGGGGGAAGGAGAGAGGGGGGAGGGAGGAGAGAGAGCCTGAGCCGCGGCTATCTCCACAACAATTGCAGCGAGACCTGGGCTGTTGTGTGTCGGGTTCAAAAGGAGAAGATTTGAGGGAGCCCCATTTGGAGACTATGGCTGTAGGACGGGTCCCGCTCTCTGTGTGTTGGTCTCTGTTTTCATGTCCATGACCACAGGGAATTAGACGGTGTCTTTATGCCAGGAGGGTGGAAGAAGAAAAAAACCCTGAGCTGGCTGAAAGAAACGAGTGAACCATGTACAGAAGTGTTTGAAAGTTGGTTTCCTTGACAAAGATAAAGTCCTGGAATGCATCATTTCCCCACTGACATTAAAGTTTACGACCGTGCTTGTCAGCAAAACCACAACTCCAGTTTCAGAGTTAAGTGTTTTTTTTTTTTACTTTAATGGCGCATTTGCTTGTATTTTCTTAGTTCATCCATACCACAAACAGAGGGAGAAAGAGAGAGAGAGAGAGAGAGAGAGAGAGAGAGAGAGAGAGAGAGAGAGAGAGAGAGCAATAACGAGAAATAAAGAGAGAGAGAGAGAGAGAGAAAGAGAGAGACGCAGACAGTTAGGGACAGACAGAGGAAAAACCGGGGTAGTACGAGAGAAAGAGAGACAGAAAAAGACAGACAGAAAGAATGAGAAAGAGAGACAGATAAATATGTAGAGAGGAGAGAGAGGGGCACAGAGAGAAAGAGACTGAGAGATTGAAAGAGAGAGAGAGAGAGAGAGAGAGAGAGAGAGAGAGAGAGAGAGAGAGAGAGAGAGAGAGAGAGAGAGAGAGAGAGAGAGAGAGAGAGAGAGAGAGAGAGAGAGAGAGAGAGAGAGAGAGAGAGAGAGAGAGAGACAGCAGTAAGAGAGTGGTCTTACCCTCTGGAGGGCTGGCTGGGTGGGGACTCATAGTGGTACAGCCCATGGTGTGGCTGCATGTCCACTGGCATCGGGACCCCACCTCTGCTGGTCTGCTGCACCCTGGAGCCCTGCACAGGAGAGACCAGAGAGAGAGAGAGAGAGAGAGAGAGAGAGAGAGAGAGAGAGAGAGAGAGAGAGAGAGAGAGAGAGAGAAAAGAGAGATAGTTAACAATCACGACAATAAAAACAACCAGACTGGCTAATCTTGCAGGACATTTTGATATGAGAACATGATTTTGATATGCAACAAGATTTGAAATGACACACGATTTTGATATGACATTACATTTTGACAGAACAGACACTCGTTTTTGGACATGACACCTGATTTTGATACGGCACTTGATTTTGATTTGACATTACATTTTGATATGACTTGTGATTTGACATGACACTCGTTTTGGATATGACATACAACTTTGATATGCCATGTGGATTTTATGACCCTTGATATTGTTCTGACTCATATCAGGAACCTGAAGTGCCATACTGACATTACCATACTTTTTGTTATTGGTCTTATTACATTATATTATTACCAGCCGGCTCTGATATTACCAGCCTGCTCCAAATCAGCCACATCACTTGATCGCCCAGAAAGCAAACTAACTCACACCACTAGGCCACCCATAGATAAAAATGTAAACAGTTAGGGAAATGTTTTGACAAAGGTGTCGGCTAAGATGACACATATTATCATCACACACACTATAGAATTGTGTCTGGACAGTAACAGCAGCATAACACAAACATTCAAACTGTAGAGGCATTGCCAGTTGTTGTTTCACTGCTTTTTATGTTTAAGAGGATTTTCAATTTCATTTTACTGAACTGCGAGTCAAAAGAACTGATAACCATATATAATACATATATGATTACTACAAACAGCAACTATAAATTGACCTCCACAAATAGCGTTGGAGGCGTCTCGCATGTGACGGCACCTGAGGTTACCGTGGGAACCTGGGCCTTAAACAAGTCATGTGATCGCGGTGTTGATGTGTCTTAATTAGCTCCTAGGGATTAACCTGGCCCTAAAACACAAACAATGTGATTGGCTATAATCACTCTCTCTCTCTCACTCTCTGGCCAATGCTCAAACCCACACACGTGCACACGCACACACCAAATTAAAAGATTGGGTGGAGGCTGAGTCAGTGATTATGTACAGACAACATGAGATGTAAACAATGAAGAAAAATAAACACTGTCATGATAAACTGTAAAAGTGAATGAGGATCTATCTTCTGGATGAAAGTGGTTTTGTGTGTGTATGAGTGTGTGTGTGTGTGTGTGTGTGTGTGTGTGTGTGTGTGTGTGTGTGTGTGTGTGTGTGTGTGTGTGTGTGTGTGCACGCGTGCGTGCATGTGTGTGTGTGTGTGTGTGAGCATGTAGGTAATTCTAGGGAGCGAGCACCTGCTCCTTACTTCCAAACCACATCACTAAAAGAAAAAGCTGTGAGCTCCTGTATGGTTACACAAGGCAATTAGATTAACACACACACACACACACACACACACACACACACACACACACACACACCCGTGAAAAGATAAGGTCACACAAAACAAAACAGCAACTGCCAGTTACAAGTTAGTTAGCCAATCCCAACCATGGAAGCCAACCAGACCTGATCTGAACTATCAATCTTATCAAAACAATTCTGTTACCGTTATCTATAAAAGAAACTGTGGAACTTATCATTTGTTTGTTCTTTTAAGTACTGTTTTAAATACGCTAGAAACTATTAACATATCGTTTTCACCTCGGCCCGAGTGATCGTCCTGATCCGTCAGTGAGACAGTAAGACTAGCAGTGTATTTATGCAACCGCCGTTCATTCCAGAACATTCCCAAACCTCTGTGGATGGAAGCCTTGTGGTTTGGGGGGAACAAGTTGCAGGTCCGACATAGCAACACAAGTGTTAAGCGGGCAGTGGGGACCTATTTAAACCCGCAAACCACAGGGACACTGTAGCTGTCTGTAGCTGTGCTGGGTGTGAATGTGTGTGAGTGTTTGTCTCTGTGTGTGTGTGTGTGTGTGTGGGGGGGGGGGGGTCGCTCTGAACCACGCCATGGGCGTTCCAATGTAATGGTGCACATTGTGCACGAGGGATGGGGGGGCGTTAGATGTATGTGTGATAATCAGGAGGGACGAGCTAAATAGAGTCCTCTCACTGGTCCCTCAGCTGTCCCGGGATAATAAATACCACCGGGGGGGGGGGGGGGGGGTGCCCTCGGACCCCCCACACGCACACATACAGATACTGTCCCACCTGTCAATCTCACCAGGGGGCAACCCCAGAATCTACTTCTGTGTGACTGTGTTCCTGTGTTTATGAGAGAGCGAGTGAGAGCAAATCTATATGTATGTGTGTGTGTGTGTGTGTGTGTGTGTGTGTGTGTGTGTGTGTGTGTGTGTGTGTGTGTGTGTGTGTGTGTGTGGGTGGGTGGGTGTATGTCCAGTAGCAGGTGTGTGTAAGAGAGCAGGACAGGGAAATTGGGAAACCAAGTGTGTGTGCGTGTGTGTGTGTGTGTGTGTGTGTGTGTGTGTGTGTGTGTGTGTGTGTGTGTGTGTGAGTGTGTGTGTGTGTGTGTGTGTGTGTGTGTGACAAATTAAAATGGCAATTTAGTACAATAAGAAGTGAGAGTGAATTATGCATGAGGTGCTTCCTGTTGTTTTTTGGTGTGTGAGTGTTTTGACTCAGGTGTAGACCGAACAAGCCATCCAGCTCTCTCTGTTTCGAGACAAATGCCAAGCAGCAATATTTAGTGAAAGAAAAAATACACTGCAGAGACCGAGAGCAACTTCAATTTAGTGGTGGTGGCTATGGTTTTAGAGGCACGAGGTTGTGTACTAAAAACATTAATATGCCTTGTCTCATAAACCTAACCAAACAAGCCATTCTCACTTCCTGATGTTGTAAGGTGCAGCAAGCCAGCCTTTATGTAGTAAACCCAACACTCTGCTAACAGGAAGTACTATGTGCTAAAAAACAAACAAAAAAAACGATTGTAACAATTGTAAAAAAAAAAAAAAAAGAGTGTATCCCTGGATTGGATAGATTAATACTAGTCCAAACACCTGGTTTATGTGATCTGGAATGGAGCCTTTTTTAACTAGGCCTTGACCATTTTAGTTGACCCTTCAGTGGAAACCAAGAAATTTACTGACAATTCAGTACATATAACCAACTTTCAACATTGCTTTTGATAACTGGCAATATCCACGGTTAGTGTTTTTAAAAAGCCGCATTTAGTATCTGTTGGAAGTCAAATTCCCATGGTGCCTTGCTGATCTTTCCTCCAGAGAATTCTCCCGAATGGACGGTTGTTTCCACTGGCCTCTAAAACTTTAGCTAGGGGTCCCGATATGGTCTGTTTTTTTTATTCCGGCCCCAAATGGCCCCTATTAACTTAACCCCTATCACTCCTACCACAGCCCCCTCCACCTCTCCTCCCCTCTCCCCAGACCGTGTAACACTAACCTGGGCTCCTCACCCTGGCCTCCTTTGTAAAGGTCATTTTATGACAACCCCAGTGTTCTCTCAGACCCCCCCGCCTCCTCCTCCCTCCTCCTCCTCCTCATCATTCCTAAGCGGGAGAGCACACTGCGGGATAACCACCTTTTTGCCAGAGACAGGAGACTGCACAGTCTGAAACAAACAACGTAAAACCCCAGTCGGCACATCTTCAAAAGTATTCAGTTGTTTTCTGCTTCTCCCTTCTCTTTTTCTCTCCCACTCTCTCTCTCTCTCACCCACCCTTTTCTTCCATTCCCTCCCTCCCTCTTTCTTTTAACTCCTTGCTCCTCGCTCTCTTATTTTCTCTCTCTTTCTCCTTCTCTTTCCCCCACCTTTTCCCCCTGCTCATTCCTGCTCTTGCGACTTCTCCCTTTCTCCCCCCTCCGTCTCCCCTCCCATTCCTTCCCTCCCTCCCTCCCTCCCTCCCCCCTCCCTCTCCCTGGCGGAGCTGCAGTCGAGGTGGGTGTTCTCGGGCTGTTATGACTTGGGAGACGATAATGGCAGCTATTCCTGATGTGGCTGGGCTTGTGGGGGATTCTGTTGTGTTAAGGCCAGAGACTGAGACTGAGGGAGGGAGGGAGAAAGGGAGAAGGAGGGAGGAAAAGGCGGGGCTTAGGCCGTGAGCCAACCACATTGCAGATTCTACCTCGTTTTCTCTCTGTTTTTTTTCTTTCCCCCAGTCCTGTTGTTTTTGCTTCGGTGGTAAACTTTTAAATTCTGCCATTGTTTTTGCAACCCCGTAACTCAGACCCTCGTCCCCTTTTAGGCCCCTCCCCCTTTTACCCCCTACCCCACTGGGTACCCAGACGCCTTGGCCCTCAGGCCACTCCCTCGCTGAATTCCTCGGAGTTGCTGTCATGTTACGGGGGCCAATGGCCCAGACACATCTACGTTGCAGACCCTATTTCAAGGCTCTAAAATGGTGCCTGAAACCGGTAGACAAATGATACTAGAGAGCAAAAAACACTAACAGAATCATTCTTAGTTCTCTACGTTATTTTGTTTGGGAGTGTAATGCCAGGACGCATGTAATGTAAGCAAGCCTTAGTCTGGCCTCTGTTCAGTGACTCACCATCAAAGCTCCACACAACTATTTCAAATTTCCAAAGAACTTCGAAAATACGATTAGTTATTTTACTTAGAAAAGCAGATGTTTTTAAAGAAAAAAACTGTTGTTTTTATTGCCTTAGATCATGCTTCATCTCATTCAATACAATATATTTTTTTTCTCCAGTACGCAAAATAAACACTGTGCGAAGAAAAAAAAGCCCCTAAATATGATCTCTCATAACAAGCGTAAGCTCAGTGGGCTATAACACCCATCACCACGATGACTAACGCAGTCCCAGCTTTAGCTCTTGTAAACTGTGGTGTCTGTGGGATTTCTCAGGGCCTCACCTCGCCCAAACGAGCTCGGGTGGCCCGTTGATTCCCTGTGGGTTTTACGACATGACGGACAGGCTGACAGACCACTGGAAGACGCACACCTCCATGCTATCTCGTACACTGACAAAAGCCTTAGTAACGCAAATGCTGTACCCCCTCTTATATAAACGCTGATCAATGTCATACCATTTTATACGGACGCGGCTCGATAGAGCAACCCTGTAGCTCGTCATGAAGACACAGCTCCTTTTAGCAACCCTGTAGCTCGTCATGAAGACACAGCTCCTTTCAGCAACCCTGTACCCCTGTTATAAAGACACAGCTCCTTTCAGCAACCCTGTACCCCTGTTATAAAGACACAGCTCCTTTCAGCAACCCTGTACCCCGTCATGAAGACACAGCTCCTTTCAGCAACCCTGTACCCCGTCATGAAGACACAGCTCCTTTCAGCAACCCTGTACCCTACTTTACAGACACAGTTTGATAGAGCAAACACTCTACCTGTTCCTCTCTGGGCTCATTAAAGCACAGCACATTACTGCAAGAATGCTCTTACTGCCAAATGTCAGAACTGTGATTGTTCCCTTAGGTCATATCGCTGCGAAAGCTAAAGTGAAAACGCAGTCATTTAGCTAATCTAGTAAAGCCGTAAAGCTGTCGGCGCAAACGTAGTTACAGCACGGTAAAGAAAATTCACTGCATGGTTATTGTAAAAAAAAACAAAAAAACGATATTTAGTGTAGGTTAGGGGCTATGCGTTCTAGAGACCACAGCGTACCTTATCGGATAATGCTGCCAGAACGGCTTGTGGTAAAAAGACAGTCCAAGAGACAGGGAAGAAAGAAAGAGAGAAAGAGAGAAAGAGAGAAAGCGATATACTAGAAGACTCGAACACCAGGATTACTAGAGCTGTAACATTTTGACTTAACATGTTTCGTCTTTTTCCTTTCCCTCTTTTTCCTACCAACTGTACACCCCCCTCCTCCCCCTTCTCCTCCTCCTCCTCCTCCTCCTACATCCATTCCTCAATTCCTCCCCCTTTCACTCCCTTCCTTCTTCTCTCTGGGCCACCCACCCACCATACTGTACATACCTGTGGTTCCCTGTTCCCCCCCCCCCCCTTCCTCTCTTTCTCCCTCACTATACTTTCTCTTTGACTTCCTCCCCTTACACACCTTTCTCTCCTCCCTCTTTTCACGGTGACATCTCACTCGTCTGTGCTCGAGATGTGTCTCTCTTCTTTCTCCGCGTGTCCTTCTGTCTGTGTGAGCGTGTGTGTGTGTGTATGTGTGTGTGTGTGAGCGTGTGTGTGTGTGTGTGTGTATGTGTGTGTGTGTGTGTGTGTGTGTGTGTGTGTTTGAGCCCCCCTGTATCAGGTTAGCTGTGCCCTAACCACAAATATCTCTTTGAACTCCTTTTAAGGAGGAGACACACAGGAAAGTGTGGAGGAGGAGGAGGGAGTGAGGGAGAGAGAAAAGGGGATGGATGGAGCAGATGAGGAGAGGGAGGAGAAAGGGAGGGATGGAGGAGGAGTGTGCAGAGGTTGATAGCCAGCTGGGCTCCAGCTGCAAAGACAGTCAGCAGCCAACACACACACACACACACACACACACAGATACACACACACACACACACACACACACACACACACACACACACACACACACACACACACGAACACACATAGGGAGCAGCTTTGTACATAAACAACTACAACTGAGCCAGCCCCACCCCCACACATCCCCCATCC
>JAPMUY010006517.1:410000-476001 GCA_026901105.3 Galaxias olidus
GAATTGCAATTTAATTTACTTGCAACACATTGCCTACAGGTAACTTCTCAAAATAAGAGGACGTTAAACCAAAAAAAGCATATGATTAATGATAAACCAAGTTTTTAGATTCATAGGTCTGACTCTGTAAATGGAGATTTATCAGAGCTAATCCGGTGGAACAAAAACCGGCGATGAAGAAAACAAGGCAGCGGAATAAAAAGGATTGGGAATTCCACCTGTGCGACAAAGGTCCTTTTGCTTGACCGGCCGTTCCCTATTCATTAGAGGTTATAAAGGTCCCACAAAGAAAAGAGTGCTTCTAGTCCTTCGTCTGCCTCAAAGACCCCCTTCTCTCTCTTCCTTTCTCTCTCTCCCTTTTTCACCGTCACACTCTCTCTCTCTTTTTCTGATCCAGTCCTCCACGGAGAAAAAAAAAAGAAGAGGTGCACTCGTTTCGCGGTTGAAAAGGTTAAAAAACTCCAGCGCGGGCAGGAGCCGCTAGATGTTGGCCCCGGGGCCACCTGAAGAGGGCCAGACATTTAACCACAAGGACCGGCAAAGAAAAGTAGGGGGCGAAGAGGGAAAAAAATCAACAGCTTGCGTGAGAGGGTAGGGTCTGCTGTGAGTGCCGTGTAGGGCCCTTGGCAAGTTTGTCTCGTAATTGAGTCAATTGTTGACCTCCCGTTCAGCTTCCCTCAAGGATTCTAGAGGGGAAAGGCTGCCGAATAATAAATGTCCTCTCTCTTTCCCTCTTCATCCATCCATCCCCTTCTCCTCTCTACTACACCCCTCTACTTCTTTTCACTTGTCTCTTGGGAGGGGAGGGGGGGACGGGGGGGACGGGGGGAGGGCTGTGCTGTGATTTAGGGAGAGCTGTTCAGGAAACTTCAGCGGGCTACAAGGGAGGCTTACAATCTTTTCAGCCAAAATCTTTCTCTCCCCCCCCCCCCCTCCCTCTTCTCTCCACTCTCCTGCATTCTCTCCCTTTTTCGTTCCTCCTTTTGTTTGCAGCGTGGGATGAATTTTAATCCCCCCCTACTACCACCACCACCACCATTCCCCTCCACCTCCGATCTGGCCGCCCCTCTGTCCTCTCTCCTCCTCAGTCTCCCCACTCATCCCCTGTTTGCAGGTCCGCGTCCAGTCTCCAGCACTGTAATACACCCTCCTCCTCAGCACTCACACACTCCAACAGCCCTCTCTACAGAGCAGGTCAGGCGGCGGAGAGAGAGAGAGAGAGAGAGAGAGAGAGAGAGAGAGAGAGAGAGAGAGAGAGAGAGAGAGAGAGAGAGAGAGAGAGAGAGAGAGAGAGAGAGAGAGAGAGAGAGAGAGAGAAGAGAGAGAGAGAGAGAGACGGAGGGAGGAGACCTTTGATGACGGAAGGAAGAGGGTATTTCTCACTCCAGGTTTAGCACAGAGCAAATGTCTTTAACGGCCTTGCAGGGAGAAAGAAAGGGTTTGGCAGGGGACAGTAAAAGTAGAGGAGAGAAAGAGAGAGAGAGAGAGAGAGAGAGAGAGAGAGAGAGAGAGAGAGAGAGAGAGAGAGAGAGAGAGAGAGAGAGAGAGAGAGAGGAAAGGTCGATGGAGGTGGAGGGGCGTTCTCTCGTCCTGAAGGACAGATCATTTCGAAATGCCTCCTTCATTCAAGAACACTTTGTTTGCACAGGAGCTTTGGGCCGGACCCCCCCCCCCCCCCCATTGTGGTGTTTCAACCCCGGGGGACAGTGACACCCTGGGCCTTGCTGTAGAGAAACTCTGCAAACTTTACATTAACATTTAGTACAGAAACACTCAACCACTAGCTAACTGTGTGCACATACGCACATCCACCTTAGACAGGCCAATATAAGACTGAAATACAAATTTTTCGTTCAGAAAGGTTATTAAGGCAAAAGAAAACGACCACATTTTGTATTGTAAAAATATGATGACCATACCTTCAGACATAAAAGCGAAACCAAAAAGCGGAATGGCAAAGAATGCCTTTTGTTTTTTCTTCTTCCTGTGCGTAACTGGAAGCCAGACGGGGACGCTTGCGTCACTTTGACTTTACAAGGTTGTACTTTAAACTGCCACTTCCTTTGTGTCAGCCCACCGGTTGACCTGCACATGTTGTTCGTGGAGCAGCCGGGTGACTTTACTAGGGGGCGTGCGGGGTCACCCCGCCGCTCCTCAACACGAGCTACAGGGACGCCAGAGAAACGTCACACCTTCCCTCGCAGGGCAGGGACTGAGACGAAGGGTCTTAGAAGGGCAAGGGAATATACAAAAAAAATAAAGAAAAGGTCTATCGTTACGATTAGAATTATTGACACTAGATGATATCAAATGGAATCATTTCGAATGCAATGGGAGCAGTGAGATGCCCAAACACAACGCAACACATTTTAAACATCGGCAAATTTGTTTATGCTTTCATTTTGTTGGTGTGAATCGAATGATCTCGAATGCCGTACCTACAGCCAAACCAGGCTATCACAACTTCACACTCTGATAATTCCACCCGGATTTGAGAATCACAACGACCTTTTCACATGTACGTAGAACAGTCGTGCGGTCGGTCACAAACGTGGTCCCGTAGCTGGCTTAGCATAGCCAACACCACGTCTCAGGCCTCCTGGGCAACTCAACTCAACTCAACTCAACTCAACGCGTGTGTGTGAACGAGTGCAGTGCTCCTCTTCCCTCCTCGTCTCGCGACTAAACGAGACCCCGGCCGCCTTTCCTTCTCTCGCTCTCTCTCTCTCTCTCTCTCTCTCTCTCTCTCTCTCTCTCTCTCTCTCTCTCTCTCTCTCTCTCTCTCTCTCTCTCTCTCTCTCTCTCTCTCTCTCTCTCTCTCTCTCTCTCTCTCTCTCTCTCTCTCTCTCTCTCTCTCTCTCTCTCTCTCTCTCTCTCTCTCTCTCTCTCGCACTCTCCCTCTTCACTATCCATGGCGCTCCTTGTCGAGTGTTTGTTAGGAAATCCTGAGCAAACCGCAGCTGTTTGTCCTCTCTTTGTCAACGAGGGGTTTTTATAGACTCCCACTGTTGACAATCGCACGACTCCTGTTGGCCTCGCACAAGCTGGATAACACTGTGCAAATAGGTGTATGTACACACACTCGCAATCTGGGGGACACACAGACTGAAGTGCACAGCACACGCAGAGAGGGGGATAGCTCAGCCGAAGTGCTACAAAACACTGTTGGAGCAAGATGAGCACGAAATAGCATGAGCTGATCACTTTGAGCAGGAGCTCCGTCACCAAGTAAAGATTGTCTTTAAAATCGCTAACGAAAACTGCTGAGTGAGACAAGTTGGTCACTCCTAAAGTTAAATAACTTGTTGAATTCTGCTGACAAATATTTCCAACTAGCTCGTATCAGCTGCAGTGTGTGTGCTGCTCTGCTTGTGTGTGTGTATGTATCATCGGTATCAACAACCTGTCCTAAAGCCAGGGGTAAAGAGAGCAGGTATTAGCACTATCCCATCTAGTCTTAGGGCTAATCTGGAATCAGGATCCCCTCGTACATCAAATGAAATTAATGAGTCAGGAGGTTATCGGGTCCTCGATATGGATTCTGAATCAGCACCTCTGAGAGAAAATAAGAAACAGAGAGAACGAAAGAGAGAGAGATAGCTAGAACGGAGGGAGAGACATGAAGAGAGCAGAGAGAGAGAGAGAACAGAGAGGGTCAGTGATAGGTGTGATCGAAAGTGAGAGCAAAATACCAAAGGAAAAACAGAATAAAGAGGGAAAGAGAGAGATGAGGAAACAGAGAGGGGGAGAGGGGGATGAGGAAACAGAGAGGGGGAAAGGGGGATGAGGAAACAGAGAGGGGGAGAGGGGGATGAGGAAACAGAGAGGGGGAGAGGGGGAGAGAAAGAGAGAGAGAAAGACGTGGGAGCTCGGCCATTCCCGTCAATGGAGGAGATCATGGAGCCGGCAGGGGTCTCAGCCCGTCACACAATAGACCCCCGATGGGAACAACACCCCTAATACCCCTGCTCCCATTTCACACATC
Source organism: Galaxias olidus (assembly GCA_026901105.3). Taxonomy (NCBI): domain Eukaryota; kingdom Metazoa; phylum Chordata; class Actinopteri; order Galaxiiformes; family Galaxiidae; genus Galaxias; species Galaxias olidus. The sequence goes on from JAPMUY010006517.1 coordinate 413,986, forward strand.
ATTTCAAAGCACTCATGTTCCACACCCCCACACCCTCTCCCCCGGACCCCCAAATCACTGCCCCCTAACACCCTGGACACCTTCTCTGGCCCGACATCCACTTGTTTTCAACTAATCTAGCCCACAGTACTACTAAAACACAGTCTTGAATATGTCCCAAGTAGCCATGTCTAGCTTTTCACCAAGCATTACCTCTCCCACACAACACTCCAGAAAATTACTCCATTACCACTCAACAACTTTCACTGGGCTTAACTTTACCGGAATGTTATTTTTCTTCATACCCACCATTACAACCCACTACACACGCACACACACACACACACACAAGCAGTCTGCTTAACCTCTCAACTCCCCCATTAAAACTCTCTTCCCGTCTCCACCTGGAGCTTCAATCACACTCCAGCCAGCCGGCCAGCCAGCCAACCCTTTCCTCTGCTGCTCACGGTCTGGCGATATCGAGGCCCTCCTTATCCGCGGCCCTGAGCGACCCTTACCCCATCATCATCAGGGCCCATTATCAGGGCACCTTGTCTTTGTGTATTGGCCAGACAATGGTAGGCCCATCTCCTAGAGGTAACAGTGGCTTCCTCTGACCCCCCCCCCCTCCTAACCAGCAGGTAACTGCTGATCGGGGACAGGCTACCACAGTGCCGCTGCTAAATGGATCATTACCATGACAGGTGGTAAGTGTGGGCCCAGATAATGAGGGGACACGGATCATCACCGGGAGCATGCGGAGCGGCCATGGGCTTGAATGGAGTTCCCGCCAATTATACTTTAGGAGAGGTGTAGAGAGTGGGGGTGTTAGGTGTCGGTTGAATTTACATTAAGAAGAGGGGAAGGATACTGGGGGGAAGTCATTTCTTACAAGATGGACTCTTTACAAGTGGTATTTTCTTCATTTGAATCAATTGAAGTAATTCCAGACTAGTTTAAAAATGTACATATACACACAGTATTTAAATAAATATATAAAGATTTAACGTTTTGTGCATGTGATAAAAAGCATAGAAGTGGCGACTTGATACAAGCCACAGAGATAGAACATTCATGTTCTATCTCTATGATACAAGCATTGTTGAATGTAGGCTAAACGTCATGAATGAAAACCTTGTTATTACAATTCATAAAATGTAAAATATCAAACCTTAAATAAATTAAGTAATTTTTTTTTAAAACGTTGCAAAGCAAAAGTAAAATACATGACTGTAACCATTTCTTGTTAAACCTAAGCTTTTTTTTCCAAACTGTGGCTGTCAGCTTCTTCTTTACCAGCACCATTAGCATGCTAACCACCTTGCCTCCATTACAAGGCTAAAACCATTGCTAGGCTACCAGCGTCAACTCAAGTAGTACCCCCCCCTCTCTCTCTCTCTCTCTCTCTCTCTCTCTCTCTCTCTCTCTCTCTCTCTCTCTCTCTCTCTCTCTCTCTCTCTCTCTCTCTCTCTCTCTCTCTCTCTCTCTCTCTCTCTCTCTCTCTCTCTCTCCTTTTACATGGCCCTTGATTTGCCGACTGGTTGCTAGACAATGTGCTTGGTTATGCAGGTTATGAAAAGACCCTCCTGCGGAGACAAAGGCCTGTGGGGTGGGTGCCGGTTCTGCCTGCCGGCTCCTTCACAGCTCCCGTGTCAGTTAGCAGAAGAGCTCGGGGGTGCTACACTCCAAGTTAAAAACGTTTGCTCTCCACTCTGTTTACGTAGATGGAGAGAGTAGAGACGTGGCCGAGTGAATTATCCTCTCTGACTGAGAGGCGGCCATTGGGCTCCCCTTCTAGCCCCCTCCTCCTCCTCCTCCTCTTCCTCCCCCTCCTCTGCTCTGTTGTGCTCTGAGCCGAGGTTAAAACAACATCCTTGTTGACCAGTGGTCTAAAGAGTGGAGTGCACGCGTGTTAACGAGTTTTGTAGCCTTCACTCTCATTGCCTTTTACAAGGCAGATACCCCAAAGTGAAGTACACTTGACTTAATAGAAAATGGCCGACAGCACAAACAAACACCTGCGTGTTGACAGCCAACCCTCAGAGCGGAGGCGTCTTTATGTGACATTGGACTGGTAAATCAGTCCTATAACCCCCTCGCCCCCCAAGCTTCAGGTGTGTGTTCAGACGATAGGTCGCCCCTAGCCAGTGACACACACCTGGGTATGCGTCACTGGTTGTTCAGCTTAAAAGTTTCCCTTAGGAAGTTACATCTTGCTAAGCCGCACACCTGAACGTGTGTGTGTGTGTGTGTGTGTGTGTGTGTGTGTGTGTGTGTGTGTGTGTGTTCAGGTGACAGGTCTCCACCAGCCGGTGACATGGTGGTAAGCCACACACCTCAGCCTCCCTCCACCACCAGTCCGCTTGCTAGGCCCACTGTGTCTATACCCACCAGGGAGACCCAGCAAGCCACTGTGTCTATACACCTTCTGCTACTCAAAGCTGTATGGCAGAGCCTGCTTACATAGGTATCCTTTCGGAGGTTGATTTAACCCCGACCTTGTGTAAACTAGGGGAAAGATAGTGAGAGAAAATGTGAAAAATGTATTTGAATGAAATGCGTTAAATTAATGTAGTGACTCCTGTTCTCATCTATGTTTGGTGTTTATTTTCCGATGTTACTAGACACTGTAAATGTTTTGAGGAAATGTTCAGATCCTTTTCCTGGTTGCGGTGATTCAAATCACAAACAAAGCGCTTTGTCTCTGGAACCTGAGGAGAACCTGCAACCCAGTGACCCTTTGACAAATTGACTTGATTTGTGATGTCCTAGACCTACACCGACAACTTTATCCTACGTAGTAAAAACATTCCTGTCTGAACTCCAACAGACACACACACACACACACACACACACACACGGAGACCCACCCCCCCCCCCCCCACACACACACAAACAAACACAAATACACATACACAAACAAACACACACACACACACACACACACACACACACACACACACACACACACACACACAAACACACACACACACACACACACACACACACACACACACACTAACAAACACACATACACACACACACACACACACACACACACACACACACACACACACACACACACACTTGTTCCAACAAGTTGAATCCTGCGACAGAACTTGCTTGAGAGCGCACGTCCTCTCACCCTGAGGCTTCTTTCTCACCCAGGAAAATGGAGTGTGAGCAGACACACGCACACACACACACACACACACACACACACACACACACACACACACACACACACACACACACACACACACACACACACACACACATATATACACACACACACACACAGCTACACAGTGTGAGACAGGATGAGCCACCAAAAACTGTTTCTATGAAGAGGTAGGCCTACTTGAATCCATCCTCTTTTCTGCAATGGCTGGGAACAGAAGTATTTTGTTCAGTTCAATTAGATTTCTTCAAGTGGAATAATTGACCATTTATATACTGTGAACTTGTAAGAACAATACATTAACCAAAGAAGTTACCAAATTAATCCATGAAATCAAAGAGGCAAAAAAAAAAAAAAAGTAAAACTTTAAAGTATTTTTTTTTACTAAGAGAGGCAATTTTACTGAGACCTTATTGACCTTTTGACCTTCATATTGACCTCACTACCTGAACTGAGTTTGGCTAAATCCCGGCCCCAGGTCCCCTTTTAGGAGTAGGACCTCAGACCACACAGCCAATAACAAACTCTCTGGCCCCTCCCCTGTCTGACAACCCCCCCCTCCCCTCTCCTCCGCTCACCCACACACATAGAGGAACACAGACACACATGTGTTGGCCACATTGCCTTCCGCACAGCTGTGCACGTGCAGCGACAGGAGAGAGAGGGGGGGGGGGGGGAGTTGATAAACGACCACTTTGAATGGAAGCTCGTCGCGGGGTTGTGCACGTTTCAAACCTTCAAATCCGATAGTTGTCAAAGTCTGTATCATGAAAAGCAATGTTTCTATGTTCACTTAATATTCACTGAAAAATGTTTTCTTTATCTTTTTCGTCGTCTTTTGGGGGGGGCGGGGCTCTAAGTGGCACTCTGTCTTGTCTGAAGGCCGCTTAGGCCCCCCTGAAACGGACCACAGGTGTCAGCTAATGAGGGTGAATAAAAGCTTAGTGGGAGGAAACAACTGTCCGTCTCGTCCCGAATGAGACAAGGGTACTCTCACTCAGCCCTCTGGTGAAACTTTAGGGGATGTCTTACAGTCCATTGAACAGACACCATTCTCAGAGCATGGTAATGAAAGCTGGCTGCTACAAGCAACATATCAGCGACATATGTAAATAAAAACGTAGTCCATAGTTTAAAAAAAGAAAATATTCTTACTTCCCGAGTAAGTTTCTTGTAAACAATACATCTGGTGGAACATATTTTGAAGCATTGAGGGGAAATGTCCGGACATAGGAGATACATTTTTATATGACCATGATAGCAAATCATCTCCAAAAGCCCACCAGTCACCTGGCCTATCACTGTTTAATCAGGTGTGGGTTGGGAGGTGGGATATATGAGCTTATCTTATCTTACTAGCTAACACACAATAGAGTTCTAGATAACAAAAATTATAAATTGAGACCTACATCTGTGGTCATGTATTTCAGGGGACTTTTAAGATTGTCAAAGCAGGAGTGCTGATCTAGAAACAGTTTCACCTTTCGTGATCACATAACAAAGAGGCTGGCCAATGACCTCTACCCTAATAGTCCCACTTCCTTGTCCATAGGTGATACTTTCCACGTCATTCAAAACGCCACCGATAGTTAAAACAGCCTCGAATGATAACAACACTTAACCGTTAATCCATGTGGATTATAATACAGCCAGTTCCCACCAAGAGGTGGGCCTCAGTGCCGAGTTGTTTTGAGTCCGTGATGGATCTAGCCTGTGAGTTGTGGAGAGGTAAAGGGGGAGAGAACCGCGTTTGATGCTCTCTGCCTTTCTCTCTCTGCTCTCTCTCTCTCACTTTCCGCTCTCTCTTTCCCCCTCTCTCTTTTACTTTCTGTCTCTCTCTCCCCCTCTTTCTCTCTGCCTCGCTCTCTCGCTCTCTCTCTCTTTCTCTCTCTGCCTTTCCACCCTGTCTATCTCTCTTTGCCTCTCTCTCGCTCTCTCTACCTCTCCGTCTTTCACTCTCACTCTCTCTCTCTTTCTTTCCCTGCATCTCTCTCCCGTCTATTGATGGGTGGTGTAAGCCTGGCATTAAAACACCCAGCGTGATGTCTCTGTCCGGGCTGAGCCTTTGACGCAGATCAAAGAGCAACAACATACTCGGCGAGGCAGGCAGGCAGGCAGGCAGCCTCTCACTCCCTTTCACTGTCCTCCCTGCCCAAACACACACACACACACACACACACACACACACACACACACACACACACACACACACACACACACACACACACACACACACACACACACACACACACACACACACACACACACACACACACAATAAGAAACCCACTGGAAGCCCTTTTTCCTTTCTCTCACGCTAATAACGCACTTTCGGTGGCAGGTGCACTCCGGTGTCCGTGCAACTCCCCCTGCCCCACGTCCTCCTGTTGCCCTCCCTTCAGCCGCGGCGGCAGAGATAGGGGAGGGGGGGGGGGCGGGGCATGGAAGGAGGAGACAGGAGGGGGACAACAGCTCAGGAGCTGAATCAACAACAGCTGCCCAGGGCCACATTGTCGTCCCAACATTTGCTTGGCAGCGTGATAGCCAGCGGTGGGCAGGTCATCTAATGGTAAGCCACAATTAAGCCAAGTCCTCATTGGCTGCAAATTGGCAGCGAAAGTTTTCTCTTTCAGAGTCCAGAAGAACAACTGCCGTGGATGACCAATCAGAGCTTGGGGCAGTTTACACAAAGTAGAGTGAAGGTTGTAAGACAAGCTCACAAAGTAAAGCTCTTAACATAACCCTAACCCTAACTCAGGGTGTGGGGTAAAAGCTATCCCACCAGCTAGCCAGCCAAGCAAAACATACGAGTGTGGAGCCCCCGCATCTGGCGAGGAGCCCTACGGAGCTCTTTGTGTGGTCAATAAGGTCTTGCTCCTCAAAAGTCTAGGCCACGCCCCCCACTGGCCGTGAAGCAGCGACGACGTCAGTTTGTTCGGCCATCTTTGTTGTTTTTCTCCCCAACATCAACACATTCTCCAGTGTGGGCGGAAATTGTTGGCTGGGCATTTCTTAATTTCCTTAGCATTTTCATATCCATAATGACAGAAATAGGGACCAGAAGTAGGTAAGAACCTTTTTGTAACTTTTTTTTTTTTTAAAACAGTTTTCGAAGAAAGTTAGTAATTTGAAATTTTTTCTAGTTTAACGTTAGACATGTGTTTATAACCATTGTGTGCTGTCAAAGAGAGGGCTGTGTTTCATGTTCCAGGCACTATAATCGTGTCGGCCCTTTTTACTGCCTCCATCTTGTTAGTTATTGGTGGACAGGAAATGGAGAGCCTCCTCGTCTAATTAATGGCCGCAATTATGTAATTGAGGAGGGGTCTGCTGCATCTCCCTGCAATGAGGACCAGATGTTCGCTGGCTCTTTTCAAGAGTTCAGTTGTTCTGAGGCTCTTACAGTGGGGTCAGCCTCTGTAACAAGTCCTGACCCCCCTCCCCTCTCTCTCGCTCTCGCTCTCTCTCTCTCTCTCTCTCTCTCTCTCTCTCTCTCTCTCTCTCTCTCTCTCTCTCTCTCTCTCTCTCTCTCTCTCTCTCTCTCTCTCTCTCTCTCTCTCTCTCTCTCTCTCTCTCTCTCTCCTTTTGCCCCTCAGACACCCAACCAAACCCCTATTTTCTTTCTCTTGTAAATAACGACTTAATGGTTTACAAGTCTCCCAATAACCGTAATGGCCTCACTGTGAATCAGCTCACAAAGCAGCCAGACTCACAGAAACACACACCGACAGAAAGGACGGAGCCGGCGGCGAAGAAATATCACAGCCTAGTTCTTGCTTTTTCAAATAGCGTAAATAGAGAAGCCTTAAGCAAATGTTTAACTAAAAAAATGTAAACGCCTACTCTGTCGTCACTTCGTGGAGCAGCCATGCTTCTGTACAGTGTGATTGGGCCGCTGTGTGTTGCGGTGAACCATGTACCCCTCTGTTCGTCTGCTGAGTCAACTGATCCTGAGGTCATTCTAGGGAGAAAGTCGGGGAAAGCCTCCCTGTTTCAACAGACAGACACTCCAAATAAAGTATGGGTGTCTCTGTGTGTGTGTGTGCGTGTGTGTGTGTGTGTGAGTGTGGGTGTGGGGGAAAGAAAGAAAGAAAGACAGAAAGAAAGAAAGAAAGAAAGAAAGAAAGAAAGAAAGAAAGAAAGAAAGAAAGAAAAGTAGGAAGAAAAGAAGAAGAAAAAAAAAGTAACTGTTGAAAGGGAGTTAGCATGAAATTGCTGTAGATGTAAAGTCAATAGCAAATATGGTACATCTGACTTTAATGTAGGTTTGAGACAGCAAGAAATCTCACAACTCAAAGCAGTGCGTTCATTGCCTTACTATTGAGCACTGAAACATTTCGTAGTCTTTCGCTAAGTGAGGACACTCTGTCTTCTTCATATCGAACACGTAAGTAAATGTGAAAGGGCGATGCAGGCTCCGATCTTTCTTCAGCAAAACAAACACTGGATGCTGGCACGAAATCTTTAGGAGGGAGGCTGATGTGTTATCAGATGGGAATCCTTGGCTGGGGAAAAAAGCTCTCTCTCTCTCTCTCTCTCTCTCTCTCTCTCTCTCTCTCTCTCTCTCTGAGTGAATTCATACAACTAGCTAGAAGTTGCAACATTAGAGGTCTGCACAGTTGCTCACAGATGTGTAAGGCAACCTTCAAAGAAGTACACCATTTTCTACCTCACATTATGACAACAGCGAAAGATCCAATATCCTCTAATATTCAAGGTGACCCCTTTCCACTCTTAACCACAATCCTCACACTCTAAAACATCCATAGTACACACTTTGGGGAAAAAAATATTTTTCCTCTATCAAACCACAGATGAAACAAGACGGTAGAAAAAAAAGAGAGAAAGTGTCGTTAATGGCAGGAGTTACGTCGGTGTTATTCGCTTCAGTATTAGTGCAGTGAGTTTTCTAGGCATTCTGTTCTACGAGCTCGCCGTGAAGGAAGCCAGTCAGGTCGGTTCGAGCTGCAAATGTGTCCCAGAACCAGGAAGAGGCAGGCAGGCTGTCTGGAGCTCCAGCTAGAAGGCTGCCGCTGCTCCTTCCCTCCCCCTTCTATCACCCCACGCCCCCCCCCCCTCACCCCCCCGCCTTCCCCCGACCCTCCCCTCCAGCCCACCCAAGAAGCGGCCCATGGGCATAAATTTGAGAGCCTGACTCACTGTGGATTTAAAACAATCTGCGTCTCTCTCTCTCTCTCTCTCTCTCTCTATCTCTCTCTCTCTCTCTCTCTCTCTCTCTCTCTCTCTCTCTCTCTCTCTCTCTCTCTCTCTCTCTCTCTCTCTCTCTCTCTCTCTCTCTCTCTGTCTCCTCTCTCTCTCTCTCTCTCTCTTTCTCTCTCTCACTCTTTTTTTCCCCTCCCTCTTCCATTTGCCGACTCGGATTCTCCCTCTGTGACCGAAAACGTTCCGTCTTTCGCCCCCTTGCTCTGTTTGGTCCCTTCCTTTGCAAATCCCAGCGGTAATGAAACAAAACTCGTTCTCAGGGTCTGCCAACAATATTATTTTTGTGAAGGCTTAATGAGGTTTGTCTTTAGAGTTGCAGTGAATGGACAAAAACATGGCTGTTATATACGTGGGTGGTTCACACTATCCACCTCTAAAATGTCTGAAAAAAATGTGGGTTTCATTAAACTGTCTCACTGGAGGATTTCTCACAACACAAAACAAGCAACTCAACAGTTTTTGTGAAGTCAACCAAAAGCAACCAGAAACACAAATTATTTATAAATATAAAACATTACATTTTTTTGTTTACGGATCGGAATGCTGTCTGCCAGAGCGAGCCCTCATTTTTTTGTTCAGTCTAAATATCAGCCCCTGTGTTTATCTTTAAGACCAGAATGCCATAGAAATCCTAAGGATCCTCTGCCGTTGCAACAGCGACCTTTGACCCAGAGAAAATTCATGCCCTCGTATCAGTGGCGGGCCCTGCCCTGCATTTGGCTGCTCGTGGTCGTAAGTCAAACGTGAACGTCTGCTTACTACATAGTGTACAGAACAGCATTTCCTGTGTCTTTTCCACAGTCCGGTTCACACTGTGACGGCACTGGTGTGTGTATTAAAAAAGTTTTTTAAATTCTGACACAAAGTGAGTTTGCTGCTCAATCAGTGCATTTTGTGACATAGCTCTGGCCCATATTTGCATAGGCTCTGATCAGAAAAACTGAATAGGTGATAGAGGAATGGATGAAATAATGAATCGCAGTCCAATCGTGACAGAAGACAGAAGGTAGCCTGTGGACAGTACGACACAGGCACGTTTGAGAGGTACTGGAGTGACAGCAGAAAGTGCTGATAACACGGCAGCCAAGAAATGGAATCAACCTGTTGAGAAAATGGAAACGGTAAATCAGCTCCTAGGTAGAAAATAAACGTACGGACCGATGCGGCCAGGGTTTAGAAAAGGAGACAGTTAGAGAGGGAGAGAGGGGAGCAAGAGGCAGAAAACAGCCGGAGAATGTCCTCGCAGGATTGAGTGGGCGGGAGGAGTGTCAAGAGGAAGAATAAGAAAGGAGGGAGGGAGAGAGTGAGGGAGACGTAGCATAAAGAAAGGATGCAGGTCGGTTCAAAAAGAAGGACAAGAAAAAGTGACACGGAGAGGGAGAGAAATGTTTCTTACAATTACAAGAGGCACAAGAAAATATCTAGCATAAATAGATACTCACCATAATAATATCCATGTATTTTAAAAGGTAATACCTACTGAATCTAGGACCGGACAGAAATTATATTTCATTATATTTACAAATAGGGACAGGGAATAAAAAGCAGATCGACAGCTACCATGAGACGGAGACGTGAGAACAGACAGAGGACGGCTTGAGGAGACAGACACAGTCGGAGGACGTTTCTCTACAGGTCAGGTCTCTGTGGGGACACCAGCCAACCCCAGGATGTCTATCTCATCTCAGATAGCACAGTTGTTGTTAAAGCCCAATCGACAAGACACACGCAACGGGCAAACGCCCCCCAGACTATGTGCAGTATGGTGCTCCTTCTCAACCACATGGAAGAGGGACATGATTGTTCCCGCTATAAAAATTTAATAGCTCGTCACATAAAAACCGTCAGGGAAATTAAGTGACATCACAAGCTATTAAGAAACACTTTGAGCGTTCTCCTTTAATGGAGTGTAAGTTGAAAAACACATATTTTGTATTGAATGGACAGAGGGCAGAGGAGGGGAGAGGCAGAGTTTGTGGAGGAGTCGGTTCAGGGAAGGGATGTTTGATTTGGAGAATGAGAGTTGGAGTACAAAGCTGATGGAAGGAGAATAGGGCAGGGAAAGACTTCAGAGGCACTGTCGCAATTACGCCGAGGATGACGACATCCCAATGAAGGGTTGTCACCGCAACCGGAGAATAACAAACACCGCCTTCGACTCGGCTGTCAGGGCGCCGGCGCGGCAACGCTCCATGACTCATCCGCAGTGTTTCAGCGTGGAACACACACATTGCCGACGTGCAAAAACATGCACGGAGGGAAAACTGCTAACTCAACCAATCACCAGCACAATTTGTTGTGTATTGATCAAATGTGGACCAGAGCTGGAGCCAAGGCAGGTATGTGGCAGATTGTATTCAAACAAAAGAAAAACAAAGATCCTTCCCCACCGTCCTAGTGCTTCAGCCTTTGACCAGACCTGGATGGTCATCATAACCTCATTGTTGTTAGCAGAGCTAGCGTCCCAGGAAGGGGGGCAATGAGGCAACGAGGTAGGACCACTGTACTGGTGCACACGGCAAACATTCAGACCTCAGCTTACCTGCTTCGCATTTCTATCCTGCTCTCCTTTCTAATATTAAACTTACGAGATCACGGATTGCCCGCCTGCCTGCCTGCCCGACCGCCCAAACTCCTCCCTGGCCATCACTGCTGTTGTTGGTCTCTCTGCGTAGTCGTCTCCCCGACTACAACCTGTATTGTCTGTCTGTCTGTGTGCCTGTAGGCTTTTCTGGTGGCTGTCTCGCCGCATGCTCACATTAACACTTCAAACATATTCAAATACAGGTTTCCTCATCTCTCTATGGAGACAAGGAAGAGGAGGCGCTGTTATAAAGACTGTCTATGCCTATTGTTGACAGCAGAGGTGTGACACACACAAACACTGACACAAAGACACACACACACACACACACACACACACACATACACACATTTTTAAGGAACATGGTCGGTGCACAAACACATATGCAAGCCATAAGCAATAAACCTATGCTTATAGACAACTCCCTACACTGCCCACACACACACACACACACACACACACACACACACACACACACACACACACACACACACACACACACACACACACACACACACACACACACACACACACACACATATATATGGTGATGCACCATTGATTGCTAAAAGTAAAATCAAATTCATGATGAAGCTGCATACATTTACAGTTAAATGATTTAATGTCAAACCTGATACCATAGAAGTTGACTGCTTCTTTTGGAATTGTACAGGCCATTTATTTTTTAAAGAATTTGATTGCCCAATGATATAGTAATACATTTCAGCAACCAAACGTCAAATGGTTCATAATTGGCAGAGATGGCCCAGCTGACAGTCATCTTCTGAATTTTTGCCATGACTGCAACATTTGCCCATTCCTTTGTGGATGACCGGTGGCTAATGCCATTCAACCTTTGAATGGGCCTAATGCCTTTCGCCTTTGGTGTCAGCCCACTACTTAAAAAAAACCTGTCCTCCTCCCTCCCCCACGGATCCTTCCGACATGGACTACTAGACCATTGTCGTTCTATGTATTCGATTTAATGCAGAGGAAGTTTGGTTGTTGTTGTTGAAACAGGTTATATGAGAAAGGTTTGTCCGCTAACCGTTTGTTTACATGCAATTTATTTAAAACCAAATTAGTGGTCAGTCACTCTTTAATAGTTTGTTTGTTACATATGTAAAAAAAATATATAAATGGACAAAACGCACATCAGTGAATAAAAACAACAAAAACAAGAGAATGGGCTCTAGTCATATTTTCTGTTTATCCACGCACTCTGTATGTGTGTGTGCATATGTGTGTGGGCATATGTGTGTGTGTGTGTGTGTGTGTGTGTGTGTGTGTGTGTGTGTGTCTGCCCGTTTGCATGCCTCTGCATGTGTGTCCTCTGGAGCATCCCCAAACTGTCTGCCCTCTTTTCCCTCCCTGCAGGATCCTGCTGGATGTCTCAGCACTGAGGGCCCACAGCCCAGCTCAGCCCTGGCCCAGGCCTGGCCCTGCGTGGCTGGGACAGACAGCTGCTATTAAACCCTGATTGTTTCAGGTTCACAGGGTGTGAAAGGGGCTGATTGAGGGCCTCTGATCCCAGTGAGGGTGGTCCTTCTCTGTCTCTCTTCGCCTCACCCCCCCCTCTCTCTCTTTCTCTCTTTCTGTCAGTCTCTCTCTCTCTCTCTCTCTCTCTCTCTCTCATTCCTTCTCCTTCGCTGTCTCTGGAAGGTGGGAGCTAAGGGGTGACAGAGGGAGAACAGGGGTGAGCGTCACATGACACACGCTCCTCGCTGAGCGGCCCCAAAATGGAATCTGGACAAAAAAACACGCCACTTGTTGCTGCCTGCCTGTGTGATTATCACATGACCCGGGTTCATTGTGCCACATTTAAAGTTAGGGCTGTACAGCCATTGGCTCAAATTACTTCAATAAGAACCCATGCAAGAGCCGTGGTTTGCATCAGATCTGTCATTGTCGTTGCTGTTCACTTTGATCAATGTTCCGTCTAGTCAAGGGTGCAGTTACAGTCTCAAGCTCCTAATTTAAACCGCACCACTTTTTCACTATGTGTGACAAATTTAAAATAACTGTCGCTCGTTTTCCTGTCAAAGGAAATGCTTGAACCAAAAGAAAAAGGCAGAAGAGAAGATGACATTTTGATAAACAAAAAAAAGAATAAAATATATATTGACTTGACGTACGGTATCTGACTGTAATGGAGGTAGAAGCCAAACGCTACAGATTGCAACGCAACGGGCTGTAACCACTGCCTACAGTCCGAGCCACCTTTTCCTGTATGGTTTGTTTGTTTAGGACCTTTCCCGTTGGGGAGCCTTTTGGCCTCGACACAGGACCATCACACTATGAGAAAGACAAGGGGATGATAAGGAAGCTTCCCTGCAGTGCCTTTCACGTTTGGCCAGCTATAATACAAGTGCACTGGACTGGTTCCCCTCCCTAAACCAACATTTATATGTCTCTATTGTGCATGGCTATTTACTGGAGACAGTGTACAGCATATTCCACTAAACTGCTCATTGATTAAACAAATCTTCTGGGGCTGTATTCAAAATTAAATGAACTACTCCCAACTTTGCAAGCATCATAAGGGACAGTTATATACTTCCATTTTGAGAGAAGAACAGTCTTACTTGGTCACTGTTGACTAGGCCCGTACCAGCACCTGCCTGCATCTATTCCTCAGCGCCACCATGCACATTTTGCCCCAAAGATAATCACTGTGTGTGGCCTTGTACACTCCGCGACCCTTTGCAATACGAGTGTTGGTCGCTCGCATTATCTGCTGAGTAAATGGTTCTGTGTGAATTACATACGGGCATTGAAAAAATATTTATAATTGACGTTGATACTACTCATGAGGCAATTAACGTGAATTAAAATGGCAACGGATGTAAGCTAAAGCATGTTTTCAAATCCAAACTGACTAATATAATTTTCAGAGTGCAGTTTCCACATTTTTTTTCCAAACACTTTTTCTTTTTTGCATTACTTATTCATTCAGCATACACTTGCTTATTTATCTTCAAAGAAAACGTGGACAAAATACCTTTTGGTTTCTGTTCAATGTAAACACCTTGAGGACATCTTTTATTAATCTCGTCAATTGATTGTGAACATTTTATCATCTCATCAGGTATCTCAAATATGAAGGACATTTGCCTTAATAACTCACTTTATTTTACGTTTAATATAGCACTTGCTTAGCTCTTATCTAGGTGATTAGGTCAGGGATGCACATATTTTATCTACCTGACTCTCTTGTTGAAAGCACAATTTTTTTGTAAGTCGCTTTGGATAAAAGTGTCTGCTAAATGAATGTAATTTTTTCTTGATAGATTTTAATACTTCACTGTGTGTGTGTGTGTGTGCGTGTGTGTGTGTGTCTGTCTGTCTGTTGGTAAATAGCCAGTGAGTTTGTGTATCTACCACTTCTCACTGTCAGTTTAGAATAAATAGTTGTTTGCCTGTTCTATTGAGTCTACTGTTGACTCAGGAGAGTACCACTGTATTATAGCCTAAAAGCTGTAGTCTGACCACATTATCAGATGAAGTGACCACTTTCAATAGATTAGCAAAGATTTAATTAAATTTTAAATAAGTAAGATCCTAAAAAGAGAGAGGAAAAAGGTAAGATACAAAGAGTGCTGCTTTTAAAGCTGAACATAACTAAAATAAATATCAAGCACTTCAATGGGAAACCTTCCCTTGACTCCCTAAAGTTGCTTATCGCTTAACGCACATCAATGAGGATGTCGTTTTGCTGTGGGTGTCCTGGCAGAAACGCACATTTGGAAAAGATATTGGCACCTCAAGTATTTCAGGTTACTAGAAACAGCTGTTCTCCTGCGGCCCTACGACCCTCGGAGGAATTTTGTAACCTCCACACACTGCGAGGGTCTGCAGCTCATTGCGCAGATGTTTTTTCTTTTGGGTCTATTTTTTTGGCGTGTTGGCAGACACAAAATAAGACACACATTTTAGTAAAATATGTAGAAGGAACTATTCTGCCACATACGAGGTGGTGGAAACAGTTCAGACAAGTTTTGCTCGTGCTATAGTGTTTCCTTTCCACGACCAACCAAGGCTAACACTGGTCATTTTCAAAATAATTGGGACATTGTGGCATAAGAACATGAATTAAGAGATTGGGTTGTTCTTTAAATTGTGATATATTGTACTGCTAAGCAGCTATATAATTTCAACCTTGAAGATTTCAAACAAATCACCGGCAATTAGCTGTGTCTATTGCCTACCACTATCGATGCGTAAAAGTCGCACACATCGTATTTCTTGATGATGAACTTGTTTGAGACCCGCAGCATCCCTTGTTAAATCATTGCAAACTCTTGTGACTTATGATACTAAAAATATTTAAAAAGCTGTATTGGATGGCTTGGGATAAAAGCCAGGAGACGTTTTAAAACGTTGCACGTGCCATTCAAAATAGTATTTTACGTGTTATCTGGGTAAATAAAGAATGGACGTACCTTCTTAAATTAACGTTGAAAAAATCTGCATTAAACTTTTTGACTTGATTCCAAAAACCGTCCCCGGGAGAACTCGGAGGATTCGGTGACCGAGAGCCTCGGTCCCACTGGGGGTTCGAGAATTTCCAATAAAGCCCAAGTTATCTCTACTCTTTGGCAGACGCATAAAGATGGAGATGATTGAATTCTTCAGTCCAGAGTTAAACCACCACTTTATCCTTCTTCAAATGTTGTTTTCCATTGTTTTCTTTATAGCCGGTCCTCGTAATCTACCACAAAATTGTACCCCATGTTCGGTTACGGAGTCCCGCAAGCCTGGAGTTGGTTGCACAGCCGATGCGGGAATGCGCACCCCCTTCTCTTCCCCGCTCCCTCCTCCCTCCTTTTCTCAAAAGTCTATGGACCACCCCGAAACAGGAAGTTACTTTTTGTTTTTCTTGAAAGGGAGACCATGCTGCTCGCACGGGTTTTACGTTTTTGAGCTCAATTTGTTGTAAGACCTTATGGATTCTAGGTGCTAGACAAATAGCTACAGTTGAAATATTTGTATATTATTCACTGTAAACCTTAAACCTCTTTCGTAAGTAAACAAATCAAAAGTTTCGAAGTTTTACTTATAGGTCTGATGGAATAGCCTATATATTGGTAGGCTATATATTTAATTTGGGTAAGGGTTAAATTAATTAATCTTCTCAATGAACTAAAATGCTGAAGAAGATATGTCAGGACTCAGGAGTCTTGTAACTTCATGAACAGCGTGTGTGGCTGGCTGTGTGTGTGGTGTGGTCTAGATACAGATGATTTCAGTGCTCTGCCTCTTGCGACTCGAGTCTGCAAAAAGTGTACCACAAAACCCGGAGTGGAGTTTTAGTATCCCATCCCCAGGAAGACCTTGGGAATGCCACAGGCTTGAAACGTGTGTGTGAGAGATAAAGAGACACATCGAGAGTCAGAACTATTGAAAGGACGAAGGGTATGTATTATGGAGGTACAGAATACAATGCAGTCAAATACTGATTAATTTATTTAGTCTTAGAAAAACTAAAAACTTCTGTTTCAATCCGGATTTTTTTTTCCATAGAGGCCTATCTATTTTTCTTAGACATAACAACTATTGTTTGTTTATTTTATGAAAAGTCACCTGTACTCAAACAAAGCTTGCAAATCATAACAAGACAGAAGGAGCCGAAACACAGATAAACCATTCAATCAAATGTTTGTTTTTACAACACAACTTACAACCTAGCATAAAAATAAGATCCATACACACAAGCACATGGTTTGATTAAAACTACATTACTGTTTTCCTGTTTCTTCTATATGCAACTTGTATCTAACCTCCAGAATTCAGCAAAGTCATAAGACAGCATCAACTGCTATCTCTCTCAAGCAATATAAAGTAGAAAAACAAAAAAGAAGTCAATCGATTTCTATTTTTGTTTAATGCTCTCAAACCATCCTTTTTAATTTTACTTTTATCTCAGTTCAATGTTTCTGTGTTGAGTCAAAACAAGATCATATTGAATGAATGGAAATCAAATATTTTTGCAATAATATCATTGTTTTGTACGGGGATGCATTAAGATGTCTCTGTGCGTTTCCATTGCAAAAGATGAATGGAGATTGGCCGTTGTTGTCAATGGAGACGGACATAACCACTACAGGTGTTTACCAGCATTAGCAGAGGTCTTACAGAGCTTACACAGAGCTTACACAAGTTAGTTAGTCAGATCAAAAGCTAATGTGGCCAATCCGTTCAAAGAGTTCAAGTGAAAACAAGACAATACTCCGCTACCCATCACTTTGTGAGCCTAAAGATTTGAGCCTGGAGAGCTAATGTAAGAGCTTTAGGCAGCCAATGTCAGCCACATCACTGATACTACTTGGCTGTTGAGATGGTAACTTAATGTTGGACGCTTTCCTCGTTTGGCATGGTCTGACAAGCACTGTAATGGGTTAGTCTGGTGACACGAGTAAAGTCAAAGTTACAGTGAGTGTTGGACTCAACAAATCAATCAGCCTATACATTTACAAAAATAAAAATGTTGCTGTACATATATTTTTTGTTTACCTTGTATTCGGGATGTGTGGAGCTGGAAGAGGGCAGTGAGCGAGGCGAGGTGGGGAGGAGAGAAAGCATGAAAAAGAACGAGCGAGAGAAGAGAGGGAGGGATGGGAAAGTAGGCGAGAGGAGCCATGAGGAAAGAGTGAGACAGGACATCTGGGACTGAGTAGCCTTGGCAGGTGGACACAAAAGTCCACAGCTTCTTTGACAGGATGTGTTTTTCCGTTGCCGACGGTACGCTGCACGTTTCCTGCCCATTGGCCCGGCTGCTTCTGGTCGCTGGCGGACGGCGTTCCAGCTGTCTTCTGGATGCTCTATGTACAGGTGGTCCCTCATCGCTGGTTCCGACCCAGCTCGTCACGTACAGAAGAGAGATGAGAGAGCGACGGACACAGGAAAGGATGGGTGGAGGAGAAAGGGGTGTGGTCCTGTTAGACCTGCACACAAACAAAGAGACAGGGGAGGAGATGTTTTTTAACATAGCTTACAGTTGCATATGCAACGCTTTCCTTTTACAGGTATTTTATGTCATTTCTACCAGCAGTTCAAACAAATTTTGTGTGCATTTTAAATGGGACACACTTTTTTTATTCTTTGAAACAGTGTATAGTAATATGTAGTTAAATACTGAAATAAAGTTAAATATTTCGTGTAACTTAATTGGCTACTACTCCATAAGCATTTACTGATTTATAGAATGCTATGCAGTACATTACCTTTGTAGTAGATAATACGTATAAATAAACAGACAAAAATTGTACACCTTATTTGACTGTTTCCATCAAGACTAAAGCGGAGCAGAATGTTGCATGCTTTATAACCACTAGATGATGCTATTTCCTTTAAGTCTGAATTTTTCTAGTTTACCACATGCCACAGGATACAACTTTTATACATAATCACCTGTTAGCAGATGACAAGGCCAGATCCAATATGAATGTGCTACCTAATGTGGAACTGCGTTATTAGTGAATCTAATAATGTGATAATGGAATAGAGCATATTACAACTGCTCTCTCTCTTGAGAAAGTTTTCTAAACCCAGTAGCTCAAGATCTCTGCATAGAAACAGAAGAAATACAACTTGGAGGATTCCATCAGTCCTCCAACAGAATGGAAGACCTGTATGATGCAAAAGGTGTTTTGAAAAGAAACAGTTTTCTCAACTGATTCATTCCCAAGAAAATGACAACATGGTGACTTGAATGTACACCGAAGTTACCTGATATTACTACTACTATTCTGTGTCTTGTTAGGAGAATTATAGTAAGCATTACTATAAATAGATTACGAGTTTACGGATCAACGGCAGTCATAGAGAGGATAAGCCCTGGGTTTAATGTGAAACATTCACTTTGTCTCAATCTCGTTTTCATAGGTATTTTGTTGGCCCTTGTATGTGAGAAATTATCTGCATTTTGCATGAACACATAGTGCTTTACTGTCACCTAGTGGTGAACCAATGGTAAAACCTTTAAGCGCATGAAAAATATAAATGGTCACTGGAATTCAGAACCTGTAAATATATAGGCAAGCCATGTGCAGAATTGTTTGACGTGTCAGACAGTCCACCTGATGAAATGTGAATACATTTAGTCTTGTCTTTGTTTTAAAAACCTGAGAAAAACGGAATTATTTCCTTATTCTAAGTGCTGTATGGACGCACAACAAAAAATGTAATAGGTTTCTGATAAGAACATTTTTGGAAAATCAAATTCCTGCTATACTCTTTTAGTCCCTTCTGACTCAGCAGTGTAGTTCAAACTTAAAATACCTACCTATGTTCTAGTGCTTCTTCTGCTTCTATTTATCTTTAATTGGGGCCATTTAAGTCTCTGTGACTGTAGTAATGGATATGTTGTTGGTTGGAAAACCTTAAATCAAATCCCATTTGTCCACTGGTTTACAATGCCCCTAAACATCACTATATGTTTCTCAATCAGTTGAAAACCAATATTCCTAGCTTATGTACAATTGTAAAGATGCGCATTAATAATAGATAATAATACATTTAATTTGTAAAGCGCTTTCATTGTAAAAACAGCGGCATGGTGGCTCAGTGGTTAGCACTGTTGCCTCAGGATGAAGGTCCTTGGTTAGAACCCAAGCAGACCCAAGGACCTTTCTGTGTGGAGTTTGCATGTTCTCCCCATGTTTGTGTGGGTTTCCACCGCGTGCTCCGGTTTCCTCCCACTGACAAAAAACATAGGTTAATACTCTTATCAGTGCCCTGACTGGGCGCTGCCAATAGAACTGGAGTCAGTCTATCTCTCTGTGTGTGTGTGTGTCTGATCTGTGTGTGCAGACATCTGTTGTGATATGTTGGGTGAGCAAGTTTGGAGCAAATTGGCTGCCATGGTATCACCCAGACTGATTGTTGCGAGTGATAGCTCTCCGTCTGTCTGTCTGTCCCTTCGTTGTGTGTACCAAATTGGCAACCAATTTGTAAAACATTTTGAGTCCCGAGAAAAGCGCTAAAAACGAAATCCAATGAATTATTATTATTATTATTATTATTATTTTTATTATTATTATTATTGTTAATATTATCACTACAGTATGGTGTCAGCAAGCATACTTTTTACACCTTTCCACTATTGTTTAAGTCACAGAAAGCCAAATAACCTCCTATTTTATCTGACCCCTAAAACCTTTGTTCTTGCTAAGGTGTGTAGGATATTGTCGTGCGAAGCAAGTGCTTCTGATGTAACTGTCAGAGATTTAGCTGAGAACTGGGTCTGCTGTAATAGGATCAGGCCATCATGGATTTAAAAGTTATTTGAAGTGTCCTTGGTGTGTAGCGTAAACAGGAAACCCATACTAGTCTGGTGGACGTAATACTTTACTGTGCTCATCTGCTCATCTAGGGGCGGCTGTGGCTCAGGAATGGGTAGGCCACTGATCCAAGCATTGGCAGGCAAGCGCCTTGCATGGCAGCTTTGCCACCATCAGTGTGCGTGCGTGTGTGTATGTGTGTGTGTGTGTGTGCGTGTGCGTGTGTGTGTGTGTGTGTGTGTGTGAATGGGTGAATGAGAGGCAACATTCCAGTTGAAAAGCGCTATATAACTGCATATATAAATGGTCGAGGGGAATGTTTAGGTTTTATAATGTACCAAAGACCTTAGTCAAGCAGAAAATGTCTATTTCCTTTTTAGAAGTAAAAAAATACATCATCATCATCTTCATCCGCTTTGTCCGGGGTCGGGTCGCGGAGGTAGCAGTTCCAGCAGGGCATCCCAAACTTCCCTTTCCCGTGCCACATTAACTGGGGGATTCCAAGGCATTCCCAGGCCAGTGTGGAGATATAATCCCTCCACCTGGTCCTAGGTCTGCCCCGCGGCCTCCGCCCAGCTGGACTTGCCTGGAACACCTCCCTAGGGAGGCGGCCAGGTGGTGTCCTTACTAGATGCCCGAACCACCTCAACTGGCTCCTTTCTACGCAAAGAAGAGAAGCTCTACTCCGAGTCCCTCACGAATGGCTGAACTTCTCACCCTATCCCTAAGGGAGATGCCAGCCACCCTCCGGAGGAAACTCATTTCCGCCGCTTGTATCCGCGATCTCGTTCTTTTTTTGGTCATGACCCACCCTTCATGACCATAGGTAAGAGTAGGAACGAAGATAGACTGGTAGATTGAGAGCTTTGCCTTCTGGCTCAGCTCTCTCTTCGTCACAACGGTGCGATAAAGCGACTGCAACACCGCACCCGCTGCTCCATTCTCCGGCCCATCTCTCGTTCCATTTTCCCCTCACTCGAGAACAAGACCCCGAGATACTTGAACTCCTTCACTTGGGGTAAAGACTCATTCCCTACTTGGAGTAGACAATCCATCGGTTTCCTGCTGAGAACCATGGCCTCAGATTTGGCCCCCCTCCCCCGCGGCTACGCCGTGAGATCCTGTCCATGAATACCACAAACAGGATAGGTGACAAAGCGCAGCCTTGGAGGAGGCCAACCCTCACCGGAAACGAGTCCGACTTACTGCCGAAGACCCGGACACAGCTCTCGCTTTGGGAGTACAGAGATTGGATGGCCCTAAGTAGAGACCCCCTCACCCCATACTCTCGCAGCACCTCCCACAGTATCTCCCGGGGAACCCGATCATACGCCTTCTCCAAATCCACAAAACACGTGTAGACGAGATTTGCATACTCTCAGGCCCCCTCAAAGATCCTTGCGAGGGTAAAAAGCTGGTCCGTTGTTCCACGGCCAGGCCGGAAACCGCATTGTTCCTCCTCAATCCGAGGTTCGACTATCGGTCGAACCCTCCTTTCCAGCACCCTGGAGTATACTTTCCCGGGGAGGCTGAGTAATGTGATGCCTCTGTAGTTGGCACACACTCTCCGGTCCCCCTTTTTTGAACAGGGGAACCACCACCCCGGTCTGCCACTCCTTAGGTACTGTCCCCGACTTCCACGCAATGTTGATAAGACGTGTCATCCATGACAGTCCCTCAACACCCAGAGCCTTCAGCATTTTTGGGCGGATCTCATCAACCCCTGGGGCTTTGCCACTGTGGAGTTGTTTGACTACCTCAGTGACCTCCGCCAGGGAGATTGATGCTGATCCCCCATCATCCTCCAGCTCTGTCTCTACTACATATGGTGGGTTTGTTGGGTTCAGGAGTTCCTCAAAGTGTTCCTTCCACCTCCCAATCACCTTGTCAGTTGAGGTCAACAACGTCCCATCCTTACTGTATACAGCTTGGATGGTTCCCTGCTTTCCCCTCCTGAGGTGTCGGATGGTCTTCCAGAACCGCTTTGGTGCCAGCCGAAAGTCCTTCTCCATGGTTTCTCCGAACTCCTCCCACACCCGCTGCTTTGCCTCTGCCACGGCCGAGGCTGCAGTCCTTCGGGCCTGTCGGTACCTTGCAACTGCCTCCGGAGTCTCCCGGGATAGCATGTCCCGGAAGGCCTCCTTCTTCAATCGGACGGCTCCCCTGACCACCGGTGTCCACCAGGATGTTCGAGGGTTACCGCCCCTTGAGGCACCTAAGATCTTGAGACCACAGCTCTCAGACGCAGCTTTAGCAATGGAGGCTTTGAACATCGCCCACTCCGGTTCAATGCCCCCAGCCTCCACAGGGACGCCAGAGAAGCCCCGCCGGAGGTGGGAGTTGAAGGCCTCCCGGACCGGGGACTCCTCCAGACGTTCCCAGTTCACCCGCACTACATGTTTGGGCTTACCAGGTCTGTCCAGAGGCTTCCCCCGCCACCTGACCCAACTCACCACCAGATGGTGATCAGTTGACAGCTCCACCCCCCTCTTCACCCGAGTGTCCAAAACATATGGCCTCAGGTCCGATGATACGATAACAAAATCGATCATCGACCTTCTGCCTAGGGTGCTCTGGTACCAGGTACACTTATGAGCATCCTTATGTTCGAACATGGTGTTTGTTATGGCCATTCCATGACTAGCACAGAAGTCCAATAACAAGCCACCACTCAGGTTTAGATCAGGGAGGCCGTTCCTCCCAATCACGCCTCTCCAAGTGTCTCCATCATTGCCCACATGTGCGTTGAAGTCCCCCAGCAAGACTACAGAGTCTCCCTCAGGAGCCCCATACAAGGCTCCATCCAGGGTCTCCAAAAAGGCTGAATACTCCGAACTGCTGTTCGGTGCATAGGCACAGACAACAGTCAGAGTTTTCCCCCCCATGACCCGCAGGCGTAGGGAGGCGACCGTCTCGTCCACTGGGGTGAACTCCAACATAGAGGCACTTAGCCGGGGACTTGTGAGTATCCCCACACCAGCCTTGCGCCTCTCACCCTGGGGAGCTCCGGAGAAGAATAGAGTCCAACCCTTATCCAGAAGTGAGGTTCCAGAGCCGAGGCTGTGCGTAGAGGTAAGCCCCACCAGATCCAGCTGGTAGCGCTCCACCTCCCGCACAAGCTCCGGCTCCTTCCCTCCCAGAGAGGTGACGTTCCACGTCCCCAAAGCCAGCCTCTGCCACCCGGGTCCGATCCGTCGAAAACCTCCGCCTTCACTGCCACCTTTCTGGCAGCGCACCCGACCCCCTTGGTTTTTCCCGCGGGTGGTGAGCCCACGGGACGGAGAAGGAGAGATGTTGGTGTTGTCCACGTTGCTTTTTCGGGCTATGCCCGGCCGGGCTCCGTGGCAAGCCCGGCCACCAGGCGCTCGCTGACGGGTCCTCCTCCTGGGCCTGGCTCCAGAAGGGGACCCCGGGCTTCCTCCGGGCCGGGTATCATCCTCTCTTATAGTTTTATCCATGAGGGTTTTTGAACCATTCTTTGTCCGGCCCCTCACCCGAGACCAATTTGCCATGGGAGACCCTACCAGGAACACAAGGTTCCAGACAACACAGCCCCCAGGTTCATAGGGACACACAAACCTCTCCACCACGATAAGGTGATGGTTCCCGGAGAGGTAAAAAAATACAGTATATGTATTATTTGGTCATGTTATGTGTTCTGAAAATGTAGAATTATTAAGGTAGGATGAGATTTAACAGTAAACTAGGCCAAACATATAACAGATAGTCCTGAGCTCTGGACATCCATGATACCTGGATTGATTCAGATTGTTGTGAATACATTAAAAGTTATCTCGGTATGATGCTGTTAGTCTTTTCTTTTTATAGGGTCCAGAAGCCCTCATAACACACATCAGGTTTTTACATAAATTGTACCTTTACTCTGTATTATATGTCTTGTAAATGAGGTGTACCCTACTGTCCATGTTGGGTATGAACACTGCACCAGCTTAGCTACAGCTCTGTGTAATTAAATAATTTAGCTTTGTGCAAAGAGATTTGACTTCACATAATGAATGGAGAGTTTTAGAGTTTTCTGAATGTTATAATTGATTGCATGTGAATCTCTTGCTTGCTTTTGAATCGCTAGCCCATGCATACACTACATTCTTTTCTACGTTTTTTTGTAAGCATACAAAAAATACACTCCTGTTTTTTGTGTGAATCCTTTAATTTCTGTGAAGAGGGAGAGGAAGTGACAGCTGTATATTTCAAGCGCTGTCCTTATCTGACTCTGTTGTATTAGACATGTCCGGCATGGCAACCCTTCCTCCATAGGAGGATTTGAGAGATTGTGAGTGGAGCGGAGCTGGATTAGGGTTAGTGGTAGTGTCACACCACAACTAGCGTGTCTCTGGGTTAGTGTGTCAGTATATTAGTCAGTCACTAGGGTTGTTCCCATAGTGTGTCCTACCAATGCAACCTCCTTTCCATTTCGGTCCATTACAAATCAGTTCGCTTCCTGATGTCATGGAAAACACCAGTTCACAATCCAGCATTTCAGGTCTCACTTTAGATCCAAGCTCACAAGAAACACGCGGTAGGTGTCCCCGTCCCACTCTCTTTCATGAAGGAATCATTTTTTTAATCCAACATGTGTTAATGGGATTGGTGTTTTTTTTTACAATTGTTCATCATAGTACAAAAGAAACACTTTCAGGCGTGTGTCACCTTAAACATCTAGTTTAAGTTAAAAAGATGAGTTAAGTTCATAGTTTATAGGCTTAACCCTTCTTTACATCTGTCCATTTAACTCTTACCTTGAATAGATACATTTCTACAGTAATTTACCAGTATCTTCATCTAGTTTACTGTTCTGTAATGTAAATTATTTTTTAACCTAACCGAACAGTATTTGAAAAAGAAGTGTTAAGTATGATTTTGGGTACCAAAGCATCTTTTGCTTTAGACCCAACTTTTTTTTTTTGCTTTATGCATCATATATGCCAGTTTAATTGCAAGTATAAATTTAACCCATGGCGATTTAAACCTAATCTATGCAAATGTGGCCCACAGAAGGATTAAGAAGCCGTTTTACCCATTCTGCGTATTTGTAAGACCCAACAAAAGAGCTATACAGGATGCAGTCCTGCAGTGCCAGTCAGTATATATTTGACACATACTGTATCATGCTGCTGACCTCATATAACCAGTGTTGTAGTCACCCACTCTGTATTCACCATTTGGAAATACTGTTTTATGCATATTTATTTGGCCAAATATCACAAGCACTTGATGTTAAACTTTCATTGTACAACCAGACTCCCTCCTCCTAACATTTCTACAGCACCTACTGGGTACAAATGTTCAGTGCGTCTGTGATTCTTGTTGTCACCACTGTGCTGTTAATATTGTTTCTTGTGTGTTCATTTGCTCATAGGCAATGTATTGTACGGCCCTGTTGGTTTGTTGTAGACCGTAACGGATTGCGATGCTCTTGCACACAGAGTCAAATTATTAGTAGTTATATTGTACCTGTAAATTCTTTTTTTACATAGCAATATAGGGGATTCTGAATCTGATTCAGATTATTCTGATATTTGTACACATCTTTGCATCCAGGACCACAAGTCAAATATGACTATGATTGCATTTCTGTTTCATAATATAAAAGTCAGGGTTGGAGGTTATCCGGAATGACATTGGTGGAACATTGGCTAACGTTTTAAAAGAAACCGCGGTGTGATGCCAGTTGGCAATTGGAGGGACCACAGTCTAGAAAGACCAAGGCCTCCATATTGGTTTGGTCTGCGGTGCATTTCGAAATGCACAGTCAGTAGATACAACAAACGGGTTATTTAATAACGAGCAAACTACAGTCCAGTCAAAACTATTGAGTGCTGTTAAACAATTTTGATGCATGTATCATAGATAAAACTGTAGACATATTATTGAATGCAGGCTAATGATATGTATGCAACAAATATAAAGATGCATAAGCCAAGCTTTACACTCTTAAAACTGATATAAAACTCATATAATGACATTGACAATGGTTAATGTATTCATAATAAAGAGTATGTTTTTTTAAAATAAGACAATGAGTGATATACTGAACTAGGAAAAATTACATTTGCAAATTACACAAGATAATTCAAGTCTATATTGTGAAATGTTTTGGATGAGTGATGGATTCTTTATTGGTCTTGAATTTCCACCATTTCTAAAGTGTTCTAAAAAATATGAATGGATATATTTAATCTTTTGTTTTTATTATTATTATTATTATTTTACTAACCTGGTAAAATAAAGGAACAATTATTATTATTATTATTATTATTATTATTATGATGATGATGATGATGATTATTATTAATAATAATAATAATAATAATAATATTAATGATAATAATTGTTCCTTTATTTTACCAGGTTAGTCTCAATGAGATTCAGAATAACTTTTGCAAGAGATACCTGGCCAAAAAAGCTGTACATAATTTCTTTTTAACAAAGTAATTTTGTACATTAAAAAAAGAAAGCATATCGTTAATGGAAGAACATAGTTTTCTGTTGTCAGTCCCTGTGTCTGTCCTTGGAAGCTGATGCATGATATGATTTTAGGATGATGACTGAACATATTGAACATGTTGATTGAACATGCCAAGGAGATCAGCCATCTGTTTACATGATAAATACAGACAGTCCATAAAATCACTTCTGCTGTTTGCTTGGGCAAGTACACTATTTGCATATCAGACAATATTGATTTAGTCAACTTTGACTTTAATTTTTCCCATGGATGCTCCAGTGGGAAAAAAAGTTTCTAATCATGCAACTATTAATTTGTATTAATAGTCAATCCATATGTCAATCCATTTTAGAACTTAATTTCAGACATTTAATTCATGCATAAGTATGACTTTGCTAAAGACCAAAATATATTCACATTAACAAAAGAACATTAAGGTAAAAGGTAAAAAAAAATCTTTCTGAAGATTCATTCGTGGAAAATATATTTTTATTATAATTCCATAATTTCACAAACATCCTATAATAGTACAATATCAACACATAGTTTGTTTTCCTTTTTTTGTGTTGTTGTTGAAAAGTACACTTAATAAATTTTCATACACAATATACCTAGAATTATTTGCTGAAATGTTGGCTTTGCCATCACCAGTTACAGTATACAAAATAATTCCTGAACATGTTTTCAGGGAATATTTACATTAGAACAGAAGTGAAACATTTAAACTAAAGAAAAATACCCTGATAAGCATGTACATTTTGAGTTTTACCATGTAGTGAGCGGCAAACTAAGTCGGCATAAGGAAAAAATAATAATAAATATACAGTAGGCTGATAAAGTGCTTAATATGCTACGCAGTTTCTATGCAGAAAAAAAATGGGTGATTACAGAATTAGATTAAATTAAGATAAGCCATCTTTTTCATCTGATAAGTGATCTACAACATGAGGAAATTGCCATATTTTCAACCCCCACAACTGTTCATATTGGTCAAAAATCACATAAAGATATTACAGTACAAGCCTGCATTTTGATAGACAAAGTGCTTGCAGATAAGAACCTTTCGAATTGAATTGTCAGACTAACAATGCACCATTTAGAAAGCAATTAAGATGTTTAACTTCTGCTTTTGTATAGAGTAAAACACTATCAAAACTTTCTATCATATTGTTTCCAAGATGATGAAAACTTTCACAATTACAAAAACAAAACACTTTAGACTTTGGAAACAGCATATGCCAACGTGCTCACATACCCAATGTGCATTGACCTGTCTGCAACTCAGACCTTCACTGAGGCAATAGCTAAATGTTTGCTTATGCCATTGAGTAATCTCCTTGAATTCATGCCATCTAAAGTTGGTTAACCGATTGACTGAGTAAATAATAATGAATATGCTGATCAAACACATATGATTTTAACTTTTGTCCGGACTCCTCTTGAGATCAGCGTTCACTTTTCAAACCATTGTCCCTGGTTACAAAATTGTCCTGATACGTTAAAATAAAAGGCACAATATAACATTGAAAATGTCTTTGACATTTCAAATGCCTTTGAAAAATTGCAAGTAGTAGGGCAGAAGTATCAGACTCTTGGTTCAGTATAATGTGGAGCTTGTCAAATCAGCAAACAACCGATTGTGAGAATGGCCATCGTGCCTTTGCTGATTTAGCTACATTTCCCTAAGGATTAGGCACTTTATTTATATCACAATCTTATATCATGTTAAAAAAACTCACCAGCACTTCAAGTGCATCACATAAAAAAAAAGAAGCTAATTTGTTTCTATTAAATAGACCTTTGGCGTTATCGCTCACTTACGGCACCTACCTGTATAATCACTGGTATGATAAGGTTGGCGTAATCTGTCATTATCTTTTGGGGATATTGTACAATGTAAAAACATATCTCATCCCATCAAAATACTATACTTAATTAAGTATTTTGATTACTAAGTGAGTTGTTAGTGAACATTACGTGCATTTTGCAATATTTCCCATTGTTATCAATAGCAAAAAAAAAGCTAAACAATGAGGCACAATTCTCTTTTATCTCTCCTGGTGTGTTAGGTGCACCCGCAAGACTCCACTATCATGTTGGGAACGTCTGTTTTGATGATGCTGTGCTGAGAGTTGATGTAGACCATCGAGAGGGGCCGTCGCTCCGTGGGCACACAGCACGACGATGTGCCCGTGTGGATGCCGTTGACCTTCAGCTGGCTGAAGATGGTGGCATGGAAAGAAGAGGCGATGCCCGGCGAGCCAGACAGGTGTTGCGGGCACTGGCCCATGCAGTAGTTCATGTGGTAGCCCTCGGGCGCAATGATCCAGTCCTGCCACTGGATGTCCTTGAACTTGATGTAGAAGTCCCTCTTGCAGCAGACGGACACGTCGTCGCCGCAGCGCAGCGAGCGCTTTCGGAGGGCGTGTTTAGATGGGTCCTCGCGAAGACGCACCTGGGCCACCAAGAATGGCTGGTGGGAGCTGTCCTCTGGGCCCCCCAGCGAGCACAGGTTTCTGCCATCCTCTTCGCAGCTGATTTCCAGCCGCAGGCCACGCTGTCCACCATCCAGGAAGGACTGCAGGATGCGGGTGATGGGAAACGTCTGCCAGTTGCTCTTCTGGACCTCCAGCATCTTCTTAAGCACCAAGGTGCGGTTGGTGTCCCCCTCCCCAGAGAGGTATATCTGGGCAGGGAGACGGGAATTGCGCTGTGGGTTGTTTGATGATCGGCTGTAGACCCATAAGGAAGACTGAAGAACCTGGAAGCTGTGGCCACGCTCCTCCAGAAATTGGAAGGTTAGGCTGGGCCTGGATCTATCATTCTGCGTGCTATCCTCTAGAGACAAAAATATAAAATACAGTTGTGTGATTAATAAAGTGTGGTTTATACACTATATATAATTGTGTGATTATTTTTTTACTTTCCAAGTGTAAGTGTGTGAGTGTGTGTATTCCAGTGCATTCCAGGTTTAGATGGTCCCTGATTTTTTTTTAAACAGAACCACTTGCACTGGTTTTCCAAATAAAAAGAGTTAAGGTTTTAAATTCGCTAAAAAAAGTGGCATCGGAATAATAATAAAACTCCTATAGTATTTCAAGTGCGTAGTTCTGTTGAAAACCCTGACCCGATTTTTCATAATCCATGCGCAATTGCGCATTAACCTTTCCAATAAATAGCTCAAGCCTTGTTTTTTTTAGGTGATTAAGTGCGCTTCTGGGAGTGGAAATAGAAGAAATTCAGACTTACCTATTTCTGCAAAGCTAACAATTTCATATCCCTGATCTTTCGGGATTGGTATGTAGGTATCTAGTTCAAGAGTGCCATCGCTGCGAACTCGTCCTGCATTCAGTTTGCGAAGAGCGTTGAGAATGGCCACGCGAGGCACTGTTTGGGTGATATTTGGTCTGTCTGTCAGGTGCAGTTTGTCTAATATTTCTTGCTTGGCGAGTTCAATCATCAGCCTCTCCTCGGAGTCCCTCTCCATAGGTGGCAAACCGCAGGACGCACAACCCGTGGATCCTCCTGACGTTGAGGCAGCACGGAGTCCCCCAAGCAGCAGTGAGGCCATTAACAGAGACGTTGGCAAGATGTAGGAAAACAACATATTGGTTTCTTTAGCGGAATAAGAGAATTGCATTGTAGAGGTAAAATAGAAACTAAAAAAATGTAATTAAAAATCGTCAAAGTATGTCTCCCTGTTAGTTTCTCGACTGTTCTGAGAGGTCCTAGTATGCAGGTGGATGCTGTGAAGACAGGGTCTGAGAGAAATGAACAGTACTTTAACTCCTGATGCTGGAGAGACCTGGGATAATCCACCAAAACGTGTGACACGCTGGAGGGACGTACCAATGAGCACATCAGACATCAACTGAATTACTGGCGCCTTTGAGGGTAGTCTCTCTTTCATGTAGGCCCTAAAGGCTAACTCGCACTTTTTTTTACGCACACACCCACAAAAAGACCCCCCCCCCCCCCCACCACCACCACACACACACACTAACCGTGTTGGGGCGAGAGAGGACAGACATGGCCTCGTATATCACTGTTGGCGATCTATGCTATGTAATTATATCTGGGTCAGATATTATTTGCCAATATGTCTACCTCATGTGTGTCCAGTGTAAGACACTGTTCTTCTTGCCACGTTGTCCCCTTGGCACCTGGCCAAATCTTGAGTCAGCTAAACACCGCATTGTCCAGAACAAAGTTCAAAAGCTATGCACTCTATCCTAGTATTCTCTCCCCCAATTTCTATCAAGGTGCATGCATGTCTGGAAAATCTTAGATTACACGTGTTGCTAGATTTTGTAATGACGCAATAGATGGTTTCATGCAGGGTTGGGTTTGGGAGTGTAACAACCTCAAGAGACATTACATTGCATTTGAAAACAAATCTCGATGAGCCGATGCTATATAGTGCGTGAGCTATATCGTATCATGTTGCCCAGTTGATAATAGTAAAGAGAATAGCAATTACCTTTGTGTTGATGATTATCATGATTATACTTTATGAATATAAAGGTGAAGCTTGAGGGGGGGTCAAACCTTTTTTGTTGTTAATTTACTTCTAAGGTTTTGTGTTTTACTGCTGATCATATAGGAAGATTTCCCATACAGAATTTTATTTGAGGTCATTAGTTTTGTTTCAGCAAGCCCATCAATTATTTGAACTACTTGCCTTGCCTGCCACTTTGTGGATATGTTTGGATCTGCATCAGCTTGTGGCTGTTAATGGTTGCCATTGAAAAATGGTTGTGGCAACTTTGCGGTTTTGATTTGTAACTGTGACCTGTAACTACCTACCTTTATATTACAACATTTTTATGAGACATTTAAGTTTACAATGTATATTATACATTGTAATAATATAATCTTATATAAACAACGAGATTATTTTAACTTGTTCATTTATTAACTTCTAAGGAACACTTTTGTGTCAACCAATGAGTGCTGCCGCTGCTGCGTTTTCAGAACCTGAAACTCTTGGCTACCAACACTTAAATTATCCTGCTCAAGTCTTTTCTTAATATTTCACGTTTTTATAATTATACATTTATATTAGCACTTTATTTTGAACCATAGTTCACCATAATAGGAAGTCAAGCAATGTTTCTTTTTCAAAACTGCACTGTTTAGTAATAGAGGCGGAAACGTATAACTTTTCTACATAGTTGACCTGATGCATTTTCTTTTTAATAATTCGGCTCGCCTCCCGCGAAAAGATCATCGCCATTCTTTAGATGGCTTTATAACATAACACGCCATATAGTCAATTGATCCAACGTATATTTGCTGATGGCTAAATGATACCCCACGGCACTAGTAGTAGTAGCAGCAGCAGCGTACCGACAAGTGCAGCTCTGACGTACTGCCGATGTGAAGATACTAGGGGCGCTCCCCCAAAGTCGTGAAAAATAGCGTTTTGTTTCTTTTTTTATTTCATTTGTTCTTCAGCAATTTGGTTATATATTACAGTTCTAGTTGTATATAGCGACTGCTTTCATACTGTCCTGATCAAGTGCGTTGTTCGGGTTTCGTTGGCGAAGTCTCAAGCGGTGGTGTTTTGACAGTCGGGGTCGTGCCGTGGTGAGCTCTATACAATCACAGGCTAGCTATCTTAGTAAAGCTAACACATTATTAGCATCAGATAAGCCATGTTAGAAAGCTAGCTACCGGTTAGCAGACATTCGCAGCCAGACATTAGCCTACAATTCGGCCCTGGATAGAAGTCGATTTACTGTAAAATCTCAGCAGCGTAATCTTCTTACTGGTTTGCTTAAGACGGGGCGAGTTAATGTTAACGATGGCATAACTTGTTTATTTCATACTGAAATCAAGCTAGCTAGTGTTGTTAGCTTACTTGTCTTAGCGTTCTCACAGATAGCTTTTGTTTAGCCTCAGCTAGTAGTAGGACTAGCCTCAGCTCTGACCGGAGCTAACTAAGCACCTGTCGGTGTTCCCCTCACAGACAGCTGTAGCTTATTGAAGAAATCGCCACAACAGAAGGGATTCGTCCTCTTCCTAAACCAACGGTGAGGATATTTGAAACTTAGTCAAATTGAAATAAGCAGGAATGTATAATAATTTCATTAATCACTTTCCTTGATGTTGTTCGTCGGAACACATCAGCGAGATAACGTTCAGTAATTTTTTCTCGATTTGCAGTTGGGCATCGTTGAGATACTCTAACGAGAGAACTAGACAGCATCTTTACAAAACTGTTACATATTACAAATATATACCTTTTTGAAAAAGTGAATTGCTTGATATTGATTGACTCACTGATTAATATATTGATTATTTTTAGAGTTTGGTTGTAGACGTTTAGACTTTGCTAACTTTGGGCAATGGGGCTAATTAATGTCATCATAATTTTATAAGAACCTGTTGCATTAGCATTATAAATCTAGGCAAAAGATGCATAATGAGAACAACAGTTTATTTGCTCAATTTGACCGGGAAGTAGGCTACTAGACAGGCAGCAACAGTCCTTACAGAGCAGGTTAGCAGTTATGAGCATCATGTGGGCTTTGCAACTGTTACGGCATTATTCTGCATAATGTACCGTTCATTTGAGGCTGGTGTGCCAAAGTATCCTTGACGTTGTAGATCTGGGATATCGCCTTCCATCACTTTTGCAGTACTACTAGGCAATAACCATAGCGGTGATTCATCGTCAGTAGCCTGATTTGTGATTAAAATACAACTGTTATTTACTGTAACAAGATATTGGCACGATAACGGTTTATTACAGAGAGCAGACAACTGTTCAATACAACTTACAGATAACTTTATGGATCCCCGGGGAAATTTCAGGTGTTGCAGCAGTTGTTTGATTATACACAAAGCATATTTGAAGTATTGAAAACCCCATATAAGGTGATTATGGGAAGTATGTTAATATCTATGGGAGGGTAACATGTATGCAAGAAAGATATATATTTTTTAATAAGTGCATGTTTCAGCATGTGTACTCATGCAGTTGTCCTGAGGATTTGTAGGTAAATGTGTCCCTGGTTGTGAAGAAAGAGGGGATTTGGTAGGTCAGCTGTGGAGTTTTTTCATTTTTTCTTTTTTCATTTCAAGGAGATGAATCACTAGATCAACAGTG
The DNA here is from genome assembly GCA_026901105.3 of Galaxias olidus. Lineage (NCBI taxonomy): Eukaryota > Metazoa > Chordata > Actinopteri > Galaxiiformes > Galaxiidae > Galaxias > Galaxias olidus. The sequence continues at coordinate 447,817 of JAPMUY010006517.1, forward strand.
TGCTGTTGCTAAGGCCAACCACGAAAAAGATGGAGGATCTGTCCTGCTGCCTGTACTGCTGCTTCCACCTGCCTTGTTAATCTGTCTCACTGTCTAGGAGGCCTAGACTAGGTTTCAGGCTGTAGTCAACAGATCAAATAATTTTGCTAGAGGACAGTTGCTTAATGGAGATACCTTTATGGTTAGTTTTAAAGGATTCTTGCATTTTGGTTGAAAGAGTTGCCTTGCCATAGCTCCTGGTTAGATATTTAGCCTAATTCGTCAATTCGCCTTATTAATTAGTGATATCTACTGCACAGCTCACACTCGCTACTTTTTCGTTTGCTGCGTTCAATGACAATGTAAATGGGCTGGGCGAGCTAAATAAGGAAATCGGTTACATTCAATATTTGATGAGGATTGGTAAGCTCGGTTGTTGCATTGATGCAGGATAAAATCGACTTCTGTTCCATGCATTTCCACTGATGAAATATTCATGCCACTGCTCATTACAATACAAATGGGGGAAATATAGATTTGTTATTAACAATCTCTCATCTAGGTTCAAACTGCTTGTTATTCCGTAAAACAACGGTTTGTCTACCTGGCAGCCAATCTGCATCCGCCTCTTGTTTCGGAGTGAGGCTCTGCTTGCAGCACAGTGTCTTTTTCTAGAGAGATTTGAAGGGCTATTTATAGATCTCTGCCAGAGCACTGAATGTGGTGCTGCTGCTGCTGCTCCTCTATCTCCGTCCTCTCTCTCATCTCTGTGCTGCTTATCTTTCCTATCTTCTCTCTTTCTCTTTTGCTCTTTCTCTTTCCCATCTGGACTCTCTGCTTTTTTCTTTTCTTCCTATGTGTAACGCCTCTTCTTTCTTTCTTTCTTTCTTTCTTTCTTGTCACTATCTTTCCTAGCATTTCTTCCTATTCCTGTCTGTCCTTCCCTACATTGCGTCTTTGATGTAAATGATTGGTTAGTAGGGGAGGGAGATGACTGTTTGCATGGACGCAATGAGTGTTGTCAGTTTGGGCATGACTGACTAAGTGACTAACCTCACTGACACTACACCGGCAGTAAGCACAACGTGAGGGTTTTTGTTTGCAGGGATCAGTCTAGGACAGGAATAAGCACGGCGGGAGAGTCAACGGAAAGAACGGTCACCCATCACACATCAGCCTACCATCAGGCTTCCTAATCTCACCGCCAATGTGTATGAGCCTTGTCATCTTAGGCTGCTGATCTGTCCCTCCGTGGGCTAAATACACTTCGGCCAGAATGAGGAGAGCAAGCCTATGAAGCCGATAGACCGCCTAAGGCATTAGTTGGCATTACTGGAACTCTCTTTATCCCTGGTGTCACTTTTCCTACAGGCCAAACTAGGAGCAAAGGCCTTGGCACTGACTGGCTGCAATGGTGCTGCTTTCTTGCAACCAGGACACTCCTCAGCTTAATTAGGGCCGGGCTGTCCGAACTCTTTGAAGCTGAACTTTTGATTTCCTTTGAAAATGTTGCAGTGGGGAGGGGGGGTTGCAGCATAAGGACTAGAAGAAAAAGGTGCAAATGTCATGTTTAAGGATGAATGGAGTGTTTTGGCACTCCTCCTCCTCTATCCTTTTCTATTCCCGATGTTGGTTGTTCATTTCCCCTTCGTGCCAGACCTTTCCACCGACACGCACTCACTACAGCATCTTAGTTTTTTGGGCACCAAGCCTATTGGCTACTTGTTGAAGTCACAAGGAAGAAGTCAAAGATACCTTGTTGGATAATCAGGTCTCTGGTTTTTTTTCCATAATGAAGCCTCTTCTGCAGCTAAGATATGCTCCAACATAGAGCTGAGCTTTTTAAAAACATTTTTTTTTTACAATAGCAGCTAGCCAGCCACGTTAACTAAGGGAGAGATGGGGGCGGGAGGGAGGTTATGAAAGAATGGAGATTGATTTGTCTGCTGTTCTGGAGTTGTCTCTTGCCTTCGGCCTCTGTGACAGGCAGGCCTTTAAACAGCTGGCCGTCTCGCCTGGCCCTGGTCTTTCTGTCCACACCATTATATTGTAACTGTGGGAAGCAGAGGAGGTGGGGGAGGAGAGAGGGAGGGAGAGAGGGAGACCACAGAAGGGAGGGCTGGCAAAGAAGGGAGGTGAGCAGCGTGCGCATGATAGTGAGTGAGAGAGGGGAAGAGAAAGAGAGAGAGCGCGAGTGAGTAAGCAGGCGGGTGAGTGCGCATAGAAGCCGGGCTGCGCTCTTTCTAGCGCGGTAGTGCTTCTGCTTCATTCAGAAAAAAAAGAGCAAGGGGGCAGTCTAAAGAGAGGTGCCGTTCACCCAAAAAAAAAGAGAGCCCACCAGTACAGGAGGAGCAGAGAAGTCAGTACGGAGTGGTAGAGCTGTAACCGCGCTGCCTGCTTCCCTTCCAGCCTGCTGATTGAGTTGCCGCGGGAACGGAGCATGTGATGGTCCAGTGTGTATTGGGAGACAAAATTAATGTGAGCGTCGACTAGTTGTGTATTATTATTTTTTTTTTTGGACCATTGTCCCACATTCTGTCGCTCGCCGGTGCTCTAATATTTGTAACACCTGATCTCTGACCAGTGGAGCTCAACTCTAAAAACAGTAAGCTTGCTGTTAGATTCGACCCACTATTTGTGTTTGTGTGCACGCTTTTTTTTTCAAACATTTGCGTGGATTTGCATGTAGCACTGCAACCTTTGAAGTGACTCACGCTTTTTATTTTGTGTATATGCAAAGCTTGAGTCCTGCTCGCTGCTGTGATTATTGCTCTGTTGGTGGTAGCCCCCCGAGTTAATTTGTTGAGAATATGATCTCTCTAGCCCCCCTTCCGCTGTGACCAGGAATCCCATAATAGCTGTTGCTAAGTAGCCAGGAGCTACTATATCATTGTGGCTAAACTAGCTCTCTGATCAGGCTCCGTCCGCTACAAGGCTAGAGGAGTGGAGACAGTGTGGTACAAGCTGCCTGCTGATCCTGTCTGCTTGCTCAGCCTGTAAAACTCGCTGTTTCGTTTTAAGTGAAGTGGCTGAATTTTGACCTAATTATTGACTGAGGCTTTTCGTTTGACAGTGCTTTGAATGTTTTCTCTTATTGGGCTTGCAAGTACATGACTTACAACTATGTGTGATCTTAAGGGAGTGTGTGTCTCTTTTTCTCAGGGTGTGTTTATGCTCACTGCCTACACGCACACTCACACAGACACACCAACACACACCCACCCATGGACACACGCCCTCATGCACGCACGCAGTGGGTTTGGCGAGGCCAGTGCTGAGGTAATGAGGAATTCCCTGCTACTGCGTGTTCCTGTGCAGCAGCAGGAGGAGGAGGAGGAGGAGGAGGAGGAGGAGGAGGAGGAGGACGAGGAGGAGGTGGATGAGGAGGAGCAGCCGGGTAAAGGTGGGGGTGGGGAGTTAACAGGAAGGGGGCGTTGCTCTGCAACCTGTCACACAGTAGGCACGGAAGGAGGGAGGGGTGGAATGGAGCGGGGGACAGGGCAACCGTTCCATAGACGGCAATGGTTATGCCTGGAGACCTCAAGGGTTGGGTTGCTGCGTCGGCCTGTGTGTTTTCTGTTTGCAGCCTACAAAAGTTTTTACACAAAACATTCAGTGTTTGTAAATGCAGCAGAGCAGTGTTGCATTGGCGGACACGTTTTTGAAACCAAAGGGAAAATATGAAACGGGTTCTTTCAAATCCAACCGTGGTTCAGTTGCCCCCTTTGTCCATACCTGCCTTTTGAGGAAAGTCATAGAACATCATGTGCCGAAGCGAGGCGGAAACAGGAGAGCAAAGAATAGCGGGAGAGAAAGACACAGAAAGGAAGGGGGAGGACAGGTGAGAGATGGTAAGAAAGCGAGAGCGGAAGAGAGCCAGAGAAAGGAACACCAACAGAGAAGCTGAAAGGATGAGAAAGAGAGAGAGAGAGGGGAAGGAGAAAGCAAGCACAAGCGGGAGAGAAAGTGCAGCAGCAGAGCCCTCTTGAATAAAAAATCGGTAATCTATAAATAGCCTGGCGTCCTCATGGCCTCAGCCAGCAAACACACGCAAACACACACACTGACACTTTCTGTCTGTCTCTTTGCCAGTCTGTCCCTCTGCGTCAAGCTATCTCTGTCTCTCGTTCTCGAACTCCCTTTTCTTCTTCATCCCTTTCTCCCACTCAGTTTCAAACCATCTGCCTACTTGTTTGTCTTTGTCTGTCAGGTGATGTCTGTCTTCGCTCGTGTTTTTCCTGGCGCAACAAAATCACGTGCTTGAAAGTCATTGTTACATGGACACGTGATTGTGTTACATGGAAATGTTATGTGCACGTGTGTTTGCATGTATGGACATGTGACACACATTAGTCCCAGTCCCGTCAATCCAGGTAAACATTGTTGCCCGTACGATGACGATGCCTCAAGTCCTGTTGCTTTTCCTGTGTAAACAAAGCGACGTCCATGGCAAGCCAGTGCAATCCCCTTAATTAGATAGAGGCCAATTTGGCCCAGAGTTGTCCAGCAGCGGGCTAATGGAACTTCCATCTCGATAGCTGCCGGCCCATGCTCTGCCGCCTCCCGCCCCTGGCTTTCAGCCTGGTCTCCCAGGGACTGTGGGGGCACAGGGTGGGGTTCGGTGGGGGGTTCCAGGGGCCCTTGCCCACTAAAGCCAGGGGCTTACATCCCCCGTCGTCAGCAGAGCCAGGTCCTTCCAGCCTCCCACCTCCAGGATGTAAGGCCGACCTGGACGGGGGTGGGTGGTTCTGCTTTGTTTGCCTCTCTTCCTGGAGAGCTCCAATCGCTCAGCTACTTTGGGTGCCCCTGCCTACCTGCAGCCCCCTTCCTGCATGCTAATTAGACATCCGTGGGAAAAAGACGGATTGGTGAGAGAGAGAGAGAGAGAAAGAGAGAGAATCAATAGCAACCCCCCTGTGTGGCCGCTGCTGTAATTGCCTTTGAAGTCAGTGGGTTCACACTGTGCTCAGCCTCACCAGGCTCCTGTACCGCACCGTGGCTCTCGTCTTTCAGGAGGAGAAACCCACTGGGAAGTGTACCATGCATGTGCACACACACACACACACGCACATGCATAATGTGTCGTCTCTCTCTCTCTCTCTCTCTCTCTGATCCTGTTCTCCCCAGGATTCCTTCCTCCATTGAGTTGTTTTGTTATGTATGCGCTTGTTTGATGCCTTTTATAGATCTGAGTCTTTATTTGGTTCAAAGACATTTCAGCTGCTCAAGTTTTTTTTTAAACTACAGAAAGAATGTCGTATCACAGTCGCATGCTCAACAGACATGTCGACTGGCCACAGGTGAGTGGAAGGTTAAATATCAAATTAGGAATAGAAAGAGATAAGTGAGGTGGTGGAGAGAAGGGTGAGGCTGAGGATGTTAAACTGTTACACTATTGTCCACAGACTCTGCCTTTTGCTTTCCCGTTGTAAAAGAAGAAAAATGTGGTAAAAAAAATATTTTGAATAAGTTGGCTTCCGTAATACAGGACTTATGTGCTGACGCTAAGCGGAATGTGTTTTGATTCATTTTATTTTGAAGATGACGTGCACTGAAGTCGTGATTTCTGAGAAAAAGTCAGCGAAAGGGAAGGATAGACGATAGAAGGGATGGATCAGGTCCATCCTTTCATCCCGGTAAGATGGATAAAGATAGGTAAAGAGGACTGTAGACGGAGAATAGGCGGGTGGACGGGTTTTTGGTCGGTGTGAGTTTGTAATTGGCCGATGTTCCGCTGCAGGTGAACAGGCGGTGAGAGGCCGTCCTGTGACACACCTGTCAGGTCAGTCGCAGCCTGATCCTGTCGCCTTGGCGACCGCAGCGCAGCACTGTGCCTTAATTAACGCCACCTGCTAATCCAATGCGGCCATGGCGCTGCGTCATGTGGCCATGCTGTACTTACACTCTCATACCCTCAAACAAACAAAACAAAACGATGCAATATCGACATTTAGTGATAAGGGTTTTTTATGATATTGCCCACGATGAAATTGCCTGTTCTATTGAGGCTAGTGTTATTGTTTTGCATACAAACAGAGTCCTTATGCCCTGTACAAGGGGCCGCTATCAGGGCCAGCGATGAAAGGCCTCATGTCAGGGCCTTTCCCTACTCCTTCCTCTCTGTCTGCTTGGCGTCTGTCTCCACCCTGGCCATGGTTAGTGTGTGAGATACAATCTGAGACGGACAGAGGTCAGGCTCACCTCACGGCTGTCTCAAGCTGAGCTGGGCGCTATTGTTGGTCCAGACACCCCATGTCGCTGGCACACTCTCTCCATTCCTGCTGGTTGGGAGAGTGTGTGTCTGCTTCAAGTAGACCCTGGCCCAAAGAGCCTGTGGGCTGGGGAGGATTGACGGGGCTAAATTTGGCTAGGTATGGTGAGTAGCTGGCGAGTGAGGAATGGTATTATGCTGGCAGACAACGACCGTGCCAGACTTGTCCGTCCGTCCGTCCGTCCGTCCGTGTGTGTGTGTGTGTGTTTGTGTGGGCGTGCCTGAACGCGTGTGTGGGCGTGTTTGCTTGGGTCTGTGTGCAAGCTGATGGCTCTCAGTGGAGTGTTCATGGCAGTGTGTTTGAGGAACGACCCTTTTAGCTGGCACTACTCTCTTTCCTTCTACTGTCACTTCTACAGCCCAGTGATTTGGGAGGGAAACTACAGCCAAACATTTGACTGTCTGTTTCCTACAGAGACTGTGGGGGAGAGTACGGCACACCAGAGGCTTGCGTTTTCAATAGAATTCAATTCTATCCCTGGCTTAATACCCGCACGTGTGATGTCACTGACAAAGTCATGTACTCGGGCTAGCAATACTGCAGCCTATCGTTTTGGCAGATTGATGGGCCGCAAATTATAAAATAGTCGGAACTTCACTGGAAGTTAGTGGTTTAGCATTGATCTTTAAATATGTCGGATGGAATCTCAGCCCACTACGAACATTACGATCAACGCCAGCTAACTTTAGAGCATACAAGAAGACGTAGTATTCAGACAGATCAACCAAAATTAAGACATCAACCAAAATGATGCAAAAGTTATTACAAGTTAATGTAACGCACTGCTCTGACTGTCGCTTCTTTTGACGAGAAAGTGGTTGTTGTTGAGCTAGAAAGCATTTTTGCGCTCTGCGCATATCTATGCGAAAGGTCACGTCACCTAAGCCAAAAAAAGTGTTAACCAGTCGCCGACTTGTTAATTCATAAGTTAACCAACTAACGTTTGCTGTGACTACAAGCTGTAAGATAAGAATATATTTAAAATAGACATTGTTAAAATTGTCGTAGGCCTAACCTATAATTAAGATTAACCTACAGCACAGCAGCGAGCTTAGCGGTGCATCGTAAACGTTGGCAGCAGGGGCGTCGCTTTCACAGAAACATAATTCCACCACATTGTTGACATAAATAAATAAATACTTGCTTTGTTAATAATACTTTCTTTGTTAATAATCAATGCTTTTTTATGTTGAAATGTCCTGCAGTTGCCTAGCTCATAGTTTCTTATCAATGTTTTAGGTTGACATGCTAATATAACTCCACTCCCTAAAAATAATATAGGGATTTCTTTTGCCTATATTAAAATGCATACAATAAAAGGTGATACAGAGATAAAGAGCTGAAAAAAACAAAAAGTAAATTAGGTATTTATTTTACTAATAAAACATGTTTTTAACTGCCCACCTGTTTGTGCTACTAAATATTTCTCTTGCCAGCACTGGTGCTACCAGCTAAAAATAAGCATACAGCCCTGTAAAGGTGTGTTACATAGACATCTCAATCTATTTAGAGATGTATGTACGTCTATTATATAGACCTACAGTAGCTAGCAGATAGGAATATATTTTCTGCAGTAAAAAAAGAAGAAGCTACTTTCATGTCTTAACAACATGCGAGGAGTGGGCTTGTTGACTGATGCTATCCATCAGGCATCCGCATTGAGGGGTGGTGGGCAACCCATACCATCTCTTTACTGATGTGGTGTGGAGGCTATGAAATCAGAACAGCATTCACACACTTCCCTCCTCCCCATCTTTGGTTCCCGCAAGTTTTCTTTTAGTCTCTGAATTTATATGTCAGAACATCCTACAAAACAACTGTTATTATTAACTGTCATTAACTATTGTTATTATAGTGGTTGCAATACTAATTGGGGCTTGACTTCATTATGATACAGGTGCAACACTGCAGGACAACTCCCATGTCCAGCCCTAAGCTATATTTAGCTTTGGTTGCCAATCACCTTGGTTGCCTTACGAGCTTTTGACAGAAAGCGACAGAGAGAGGGAGAGTGGGTGCGAGGAAGAGGGAGAGGCTTGCGGGCTGAAGTAGTCCAAAATGACTCAAAGGGGGTTTATTTGGCTCGGGGGAGGAGGGACCTCAGTCAGTCAGTCAGTCAGTCAGTCAGTCACTGCTACATCCCTGGGTTCCAGTATGTCTGCCTGGGTAAGACATTCCAGGAAAGACCTTCTGTGGCAGAGCTACTGCAGAGGGCTGCTCCGGTCAGCAGTGCCGGGGCTCCTCCTCTTTAAATAGCCCCTTTTATGAGGTTGGCCCCGGTTCATGGGGCCATTCTCATTAATTAGCCTTAGGACTACCTCAACGTGGTGTTGGGGGAAGGGGAGGAATGGGTGGCCATACTATACACACACACGTGATACACTTGGGGCTTTCTTTGACCCACACTGATCCCTTTATGGCCCTGGCGCTCACTGTCTTTTAGATCTTCAGCGTTGATCTGTAATTTAACAGACGAGTTTGCTTTATTTCTATGTTCTTTTCATCGTAAGACCAGCTTATTTTCCCAACGCTTGGGAACCTTTCCATAAGCATCGAAATGCAATTCAGTTTGCATCTTCTGCAGAGGTTTGAGTGCCGGCCTGAATCAAATCTTTTCCAAGCGGTTACATTGCACCTTTGTTTAGCTCGTTGGCACTTAATGTCTAATTCCCGGCTGGAGGACTAGGGACAGTACTGATATTAGACTAACTAATAGGTCAGTGGGGGGCTCTTAGGTGCCCCATTTGGCTTTATTATCTGTATTTGTCATTATAAGCCGGTTCCTTTTGGGACAAGGTAATGCAAGGTAAGCTACTGATTTTCTTTAAAGCATTGCAACACGTTCCCTCTCATCTCCATGCAAGTGGAAAGCACACGATTAGCGTAGTCTTTTAAAAGTCTCTGATCGGGGCAACTAGCTTGAAACCAATTGTGACGGGACTTCTGAGTGTTCACGACTAGTTTGCTGCCGCATGTTTTACTCACTTTCAACTTTCAACTCATCTGAAAGTTGCCTGTTTATTCTGGATGTGGTCATGTCTTGCGTATTCAGATCAGTGTCACTGTGTCAAAGACAGTGCATATGTCTATGAAGCCTATCCTGCTGCGTGTATTTGGGCCCAGCGTGCGTCTTGGGCCCATCACTACCAGACCTAGGCTAGCTAGCCTGGACGGAGGCCTACAATGGGAGGAGGACGCTCTGTCCATATGTCCGTCAGCCTTCTTGTCGGCCCAGGTCTACCTCTGCCTTCTGGAGGTCTGCTTGGCTGCCGGGGCGCCCAATCTGTCTGGTTCACACCAGCCCACTATGGGAGCAGAACAAGGCTGTTGCTGGTTATTCTACTCCCAGTAACCCAGCCCCTACTTTATTCCCTCCCGCTCTTCCGAAACAGGCCACAACAGAACACGGTGTGAAGGAGTTGAACGTGCACAGTCCGCAAATAGCCGACGTGTCTGCGCTAACGTGTGAGTGTGCGCTTCCGTGCACCTGTGATGCGTGCATGAGAAAAAAAAAGAGAGAAGCTTTTCTTTACACTATTCTGTGTGTGTGTGTGTGTGTATGTGTGTGTGTGTGTGTGCTTGCACGCTAGTATATCGGTAAACACAGGGAGCAGGATAATTGGGGAAGGGGGGGTTGATGCAGAGAGAGAGAGGGAGCGATATGGGGGTGTTGAGGGAGATCGCTGCTTTTCTCATGGTGACAGAGACTGTTGCCATGGAGCTGCTCCTGCCATTGGTGGAGGCCTGGGCCAATAGCACGGTAGCACCGACTGTTTCATCATTGAGAATTTTTTCTCTCTTCTTACCTCGCTATTCCTCCCTCCCCTCCTCTGCCACTCTCTTTCTCTTTCTTTTCTCTAAACGGCTCCCCCCTTCCCAAACAAAGGGAAGTGCAGACATTGCATAAGGTTTGTAATGAGAGCAGGATCTGCCACTCGCTCCGGTTGGTTTTGACAGTTCTGTTAAGCCCAGTAAAGCCCCAGCCGCCGCCTTCAGCGGAGCCAGGCCGAGGCCAGGCCAAGCCGCGCTAAAACGGCACGCTAGACTCGATCATAGATCTCTGGCATTTCCCACCGACATCTAATCCTCTTCAAGCAGTGAGATGAGAGCTCTCTGACGTCATGGGCAAAGGGTCCACGGGTCTTTCACAAAAAAGTCCTAGTCACTCAATACACAGAAAGATGGGTAAGGAGGACTACTGGTCTGCTGATTCTGGAATCAGTTTAAAATGGTTACATTCAGGGCTGTCTAGGCTACTACACCACTTAAACTGTTGGATGATGCATCTGGGCAGCTTAGCCCGCGTTTGACTTCCTTCAGCTAATTTGCCCACGAGTTGCGTGGCTTCTCTGTGAGTTGCTGTGCTGGGGGTGGCAGTGCTTCTGTTGTCCCCTGGCTGTGCTTTCCCTGAGCTTGTGTGACTGTAAGACCGTTGTAGAACTCAAGACAGGAAACTACGCCGTTCCCATACCGCCATTCTGTTGCCCTTATTTGTATCTAGTTGTCTCTCTCTCACTCTCTCTTTCCCCCTCTCTCGCTCTTTCTCCCACCAACATTCCAGCACTCCTGCCCTCATCCATAAGGTATCAAATCAGGATCCCCTCTTTCTCTAGTGCTGCTCAGGAAGAGGGGCAGAGGGTTGGAGGGGGGTTGTCTGCAACTTCTCCATCAATCTCTTTCTGTCGTTCTCTGTCTCTCTCTTTCTGTGTCTCTCTCTCTCTCTCTCTGTCACCCAGTGTGTGAATTAAGAGGACAATCGGGGGGTCAACTTTTTTTTTCCAGAGCGAGCCCAGGTTACTAGAAAATTTGAAAGATGGGCATACGCATGGCGTGCAACACTTCATTAATCCATGAGTATGTTAGCTGGGAACAGTAGGCTATGGATTTTGTGTATAATTTCAGTGTATATATTAGTATATGCATGACGGCGAACACCGTTGAATGCAGCCTTGCATTTTTCACTCACCTCCACCTCTGAACTGTCAGTCTCCCTATCATCTTGCTCCTTCGCTGTATCCTTAATACAACACATAAATTACAGCTCAGCTCTGCTTTTTATTACAATTGGTGCCATGCATACACTGAATGTTTATAGTACTACCATCTCTAACTTAGTACACTCAGCTTACTATTATTTTTTGACTGCCAACAAACTGATGAATGTCACGTTCTTTCCTCTTGCTCATCTGAGTAATAATATTGATGCCCCCTGGTCCTGATATTTCACCAGCTAGCCAGTTAACCAGCTAGTACCGCTAGTTGGTTCTTTGCCAGTGTTATGTAGTATTAACTTTTTTTTTTTTTTTTTTGCAATGCTGGTGAAAGAGTATTTGGGGAAAATTAGGGGGAATAGCCAGAAAGTGTGTGCATGATGGGGCATACATTGGAGCCGTGATGGTGGTAACGTTGGTAGGAGCCGGTGGTGGCGACACGCTAACTAGCAAACTGACACACAGACCCATGGCCATAAGTTAACCAACTGGCCTCTAGCTAGCTGTCGTCCTATATTTAATTCAGCAACAACGCACTGGGTAAACTATAACTCCATTTGTGTGACACTCAGTAATTGGAAACTTAACACAATTTGTCCTTAAATTACGATACTTACAAGACAAGGGTTCCTGTCTACACACTTACGTTCTATCTACTCTTCAGATTGAGGGAGGTCGACCTTTATTAAGGGGGGGGGGGGGTCCCCCGTAATTCACTCTCTGCTTTCACCATCTCTCAGCTCGATGAGGATACCCCTGCCTGCCACCCCCTCCACGCCAGTCGTCTTCCTTTTCAACCGTCTCTCTCTCTCTCTCTCTCTCTCTCCAACCACCCTCTGTTGTCTCCTCTAAGTGTTGTTTCCTACTCTCCTCCGTCTACCTCTCGCTCCTTTTAATGTGTCCTCTTAAATTGTCAGGGCTACTGACGCCATCCTCCTCCACTCCGCTCTGCCCACGCGCTCCTGAGGGACGAGCTCTGACTCATACTGCCTCTCCCTCCCTCCCTTTGCTTTCTCCCTCTTGCTGCGTCTCTGCCTTGCTCCTTTGCATTTCTCTCTTGCCTTGCTCTGCCTCTGCCCTGTATCCCTCCCCCTCTCTCTCTTCACACTCTCTCTCTGCGTCTCTCTCTCTCGCTCTGCGTCTCTCTCTCTCTCTCTCTCTCTCTCTCTCTCTCTCCGTCTCTGTGTAGCTCCATCTCTCATTCACACTCCCTTCCTCAGCCGCCCACTCCCTCTGTCTTTATTTCCGTCCTACACTCCGTCCCTCTCACCAGGCCCCCTGTAGCTTCTATCCGCCAGCTCTCTTTCTTTTTTTTGTGTTCATTACTCTCTTCTCTTTCTTCCGCAAACCACATCTTCTCCTCCTGTGGGTCTCTCTCCGTTCTTGTCAGACTCCGCTCAGTTTGGGTCGTCCCTGTCATGATTCAGGGCGTGTGTGTGTGTGTGTGTGTGTGTGTGTGTGTGTGTGTGTGTGTGTGTGTGTGTGTGTGTGTGTGTGTGTGTGTGTGTGTGTGTGTGTGTGTGTGTGTGTGTGTGTGTGTGTGTGTGTGTGTGTGTGTGTGTGTGTGTGTGTGTGTGTGTGTGTGTGTGTGTGTGTGTGTGTGTGTGTGTGTGTGTGTTTCTGTCCTTACCACTGTCAGTCTATCGTCCAACCTCTTTTTTTCTCTAGATGACGACACAGCCCTATCTGCAACACAGGGAATCCTCTCTGACACACACACACACACACACACACACACACACACAGAGTGTATACACACTGATCGCAAAAGAGATGCGGTTAGCTTCGTAAAGTATAAACCTTGATTATTTTTATTTCAATTACTTGTTTAACTGAATTTGACAAAGAATCTGAATTGGGTCAAACCGCTTCCAGCATTCCCCTTTTTTCTTCTGTGTGTGTGTGTGTGTGTGTGTGTGTGTGGGGGGGTGGGTGGGTGTGTGAGCGCTCCTGTTTGCGCTGCGCTGCCGTTTCATTCACCTTCATCATTCATTCAGCTTTTCCGGCAGCTTGGTGGTGCGGTGCTCTCCTCAGCGCACGTCTCTTTCTCTCGCTCCATTATGAAATCCGTCTCAATAAACGGCCGCAGTACAATTCTCAATGATTACACATGATGCTGGAAAGATGGGCTGCTTCTCTCTCTCGTGTCCGTGTGACCGTGCTGCACAGTGCGTACTCTGTGGTAGGCTACATGGAGAGGAGAACACGCGTGTTTAACCGAGCCCAACGAGACCCTTGAGCCGAAACGGCAAAAAGCCTTTTTAGTGAGAAGTCCAATAAGAGGTCCTTGAGTCTCTCTTTAAGCCAGGGAAAGCCATGGAGCTTACTGTGGCGTGCGTGCTGGGTTTGACTGCACCCCAGTATGTATGGTAAGCATGGTCGCCGCGCGGACAGCCCAGGCTGGCGTTTCTCACCTGCGGGGGCCCTGATCCGGCTTGACTGTCACTAACACCGCCCACCCCCCTGTTTGAACTAGAATTTGTACTACTCAGCCGACACGCAGCGCCATCTAGATTCGTATGTTCTTTATTCATTTTTTTTATAAAGGATTGGCACGAAACGTCTCTGGGAAGTTTTTATCTCTCACTCATGAAGATGTGACATGAGAAATGAGAGGGAAAGCTGACTCTAATTCCTGATAAATATGTTTTCATGGACAGTTTTTCGTTTTTGACTTGCTTTGCGTTTGGAACGCAGCCCTGCGGCATCGCTAGCAGCTTGGAGCCGTCTAGACAGACAGCTGGCACCAGCCTTCAGCACCTTCTCTCCTAGCGTGCCCGAGAACAGGATTTGGATCGCTAGACACGGACCACTGCAGCTCACGCTGCGTTTTGAGGCTCCTGGGTTTAGGAGGTCAAAGTTCAGACTGGTGGCGGAGGCGGTGGGTCCTGGCTGGAGAGCCCTTAGAGACGGTCCTTCGTGGCTCCCGTTTGTTCCGTCGCCGACGGCCGTGGAGCTAGCCCTCTGTGGCTTTTCGCTATCCCCTACCTCCTACTCTCTTCCCGTCTCCCTCAACCTTCCTCTTTCTCTCTCAGCCCCCTGCGCGTCTCCGCTCTTTCCCCTTTAGCTACAGCGTTCTGTTTTAGCGCACAATTTGCATATGTAAAATGTTTTACTTGTAATATCATATTTACCCTTTCCTTTTTTTTTTTTCTTTCCTTCTTCTGTCGATCCACGCAAATGGCAGCAGCTGAGAATAACGTCACTGTCACCATGGCAACCCCGTGTGCCTGTGAAAGAAAGGAGGGGAAAAAGTAGAGGGAGTGCAAAATAGAGAGCAAAGGAAGTAAGAAAGGAGGGAGGGGGTAGAGGAGGAGGAGGAGGAGGAGGAGGAGGGGAAGGGGACGGGCATAAAGCATCAGTGCCGGTCCATTCATATTGCCACGCAGTCTTCATTCAGTGTGTGTGTGTGTGTGTGTGTGTGTGTGTGTGTGTGTGTGTGTGTGTGTGTGTGTGTGTGTGTGTGTGTGTGTGTGTGTGTGTGTGTGTGTGTGTGTGTGTGAAAGAGAGAGAGACTCGCAGAAAATAAATCTTCAGTCCCACACGACCGAGTTGGCTCCGAAAGACATTGACACAAATCGCCCAGACGTCTGTGCCACATCTGTGCAGTGTGAGGGTCGAAAACACACTGCGCGCGCGCGCGTGTGTGTGTGTTTGTGTGTGTGTGTGTGTGTGTGTGTGTGTGTGTGTGTGTGTCCTCTTTCAGAATAGACCTGTGAGTGTGAACTCAGAGCATCTCCTCTGCGTGGTTGGGTTGTGTGAGAGTCTCGTCAGCGATGGATGGATGGATGGATGGATGGATGGATGGTTGGTTGGTGTGTCAGTAGGCTGTGTGGGTGAATCCCTGTTCAGATGCCCAATGTCTTGGGTGTTCCCTATTCCGGGAATCCCTCCTCCCGGTGCTCTTTCTTTACAGGGACACTAGCAAGGAACACACACACACACACACACACACACACACACACACACACACACTTGTGCTTCAAGGCAAGACAAAACACATCTCTTTTTTTCTTCTTTTCAGCCTTTATTTTTTGAGGCATGTTATGAGTTTCTTTTGGAGTCTACTTGCTGCAGTTCAGAAACCATCTGTCAGCCTCCTTGCCCTGCCAGTGAGTTACACACACACACACACACACACACGCACACACACACACACTCGCACACACACACACTCGCACACTCGATGTGTTGACTCTTAAGTGACGCCAGAGGAACAGGCTTGTGAGACAGATGGAGCATCATGGAGATGGAGTCCCTTTTTCAAACACTGTGTGTGTGTGTGTGTGTGTGTGTGTGCGTGCGCGTGCGCTTGCGTGTGCGTGATGTCATGTCCCCTAAGGCTTTTGGGGTTTCGTTGTGACATAAGGCCGGTGGTGACGCAGAGGCGATTGCCGTCCTGATGAACAAACCTCTCCTGGTCTCTGCTTAAAGCGGCTCCTTCTATTAGACTGGAAGCAGAGCAGGGCAGTCAGAGAGGGCCTGCAGTGAGGTTAAGTAGCCCACTTCCTAGAAGAGGCCAAGTATGTTTTGATTGGCTCACCAATATCTCAGTAATTATAGAAATAAAGGAGTTGTTTATGAATTCACAGATTCCTCATCATTCTCAGTTCATCGATTTATGAAATAATAAAGCAATCAGCAGTTAAGCAAGCACCTTCCTTGTACTGTTAAAAAAGACGAAAAAACTCAATCTAAATTAAACTCAGTGGTGTGTGTATATTTTTGCATTTCTTCCTTTTTCTCAATGGGGTGAGTTTGAGGCACAGCGTTAACTGTGATGCTTTGATTCAGCAGCAGCTCAGCAGTCACCACCACTCGGCGGGAAGGAGGGAGGGAGCGAGGGAGGGAGGGAGGGTGGGTGTTCTGGGAAAAGGCGGCAGCAGCAGCAGCAGCAGCAGCAGCAGCAGGAGTGAGTCACCCTGTATGAGAGCTCTCTGACGTCACTGGGGTCCTCCTCTCTCTCTCTCTCTCTCTCTCTCTCTGTCTCTCTCTCTCTCTCTCTGCCTCCCGTGTGTTCTCTACAGAGCTGAGCTGTGGACGGACCATGCTACTGCACTGACGGAGAGGGGGCGAGAGAGCGACGGAGAGAGAGAGCGACTCGGAGAGAGGACCAGGACAGAAGCCGGGAGAGCTGTGCGGAGTCTCTGTTCGCTTTGACGGCTGACGGCTGCCCGCTCACCTGCACCTCATCTCTGTAAATATAGCTCGACCTTTTTCATTGTTTAATGCGCAACGCAATACCAAGAGTCTATTTTGATTTGTTTATTCGAATGTCTTTATGTATTTGTATTTACTTTCTTTAAAACAGTAATTGTGCGGTACGATTTATGCAAAATGAAGGAAAGAATAATACCTGAACCGACTTAACCAAAAAAAGTGTTTTGTCTCTCCTCACCCAGGCCCAGCGCCTAGAGGCCTCCCCCCCTGCCCCCCCTCCCCCCAGCTGTTCAGCCTGATATGGACGGCCCTGTTCCCCCAGCTGCAGGCCAGCCCTGTCCCCCGCTCTAGTCCCACCAGGACCCCCACCTCCCCACCCACCCCTCCCTCACCCCCCCCTCCCCTCTCTGTTCGTTCCCGGTCCGGTCTGGTTCTGACCCAGACCCACTGCTACCATAGGGAGTCGGCACGGCAACTGCTTGCCTCCGCCTCCGGTAAGAGAGCCATCTATCCCATTAACTGGTGTCAGGACCAGGTGTGTGATGTTTTGCATGTTTTCCTTTTTACATTTTTTACGAGTCCTCTCTTTGCTGCAAAAAGTAAATCATGTTAACGCTGACTTGCTCTTTCTTTCTTTCTTTCTTTTTTTTGAGCAGCCTGCCTCTCCCCCTCCCGCCCTCTCCCTTCCCCTGAGAAGATGTCCGTGAGCCTGGCAACAGACATCCAGCCGGAGGGAGAGCGAGAGTGTGGGCCCCTGAATGCCAAGGCACCTTCCCCCCAGCCGAAGGAGGGCCACGCTGGGGACGGCCCCGAGGCGGACGACATTTCCTCCGCCCAGGACCCACAGGTACAGGTGGTGTGCCTGGCTATGTGATCAGGCAGGGAGATTTAGGGACTAACAAATGGGAACCCTGCTTATTGGCTGGAGTATAGGCTGTCAGCTGTATTACGTTAATATCAAATGTATACATTGTGCCAGGGGTCAGATTTTGACAAACCGGAAAGGCTTGTCGACTGTTAAAGGATTCTAATCGCTTAAGGTCAGATTCTAAACTCTTAAGGTCAGAGTTTAAAACGCTGTAAAATCTTTCAAATGCAGAGAAACAGGGATTCTATATCGATGACATTCATTCGTTAAAACCCAACAATCTAACATCAAATTTTTTTTATATTTAGAATTTGATATTATATATTTTTGTATTGCATGGATCAATCCTCCGAAGCTGAACTAACTGACTGTCCCTTTTCCCTTCTTCACAGAGACGGGCACCTAACCACAGTCATGGGAGGAAGAGGGCCAAGGTAAGACGAAGGAGAGGTCACTGGCTTAATTGCAGATGTTTGTTTGTTTGTTTGTTTAAGACGTTGTTATGATCCTCCTAATCCTTTTAGAAACCACGTCTTTAACTCCACTACCGATAGGGGGGTCAGTGCACAAAATTAGATATAAGGTGTGGTGTGAAAAGATCACTTTCCCCGGTGAAAAGAAGGATAGATGAGAAATAAAATCATAGGTTTTACATAAAATAAAATTGTCATATTTACTTCTCTTGTTTGGCCCGAGAGTCCCTTTTATTACATGTTTAGTGTGGTTTGGTACTCGGTGTCAAACTTTGACTTTTAGGTGTAATGTCCCTTTTAAATAGTGCTGTTAGGGCTTGCGCGCACACACACACACACACGCACACACGCACACACGCACAACCTATGGGAAAGTGAAGATGCTAACCAACGAAGGCTTTCTTGCATCATGCAATTGGGTTGTGTCTTTCACAGCTCTGGTTCTGACCTCATTTCAAATCCCCCCCCCCCCCCCCCCCACACACACACACACACACCCACACTCTAGATATAGACTCCTGATGCCAAGTGTGTCAGAACCCATCCCTAGCGCAGCCCCTGGTGGTAAAACAAACGTGTGTGGGGGAACAACGTGCTGGGTTGTCTCCTATGGGCTCTCCGTTAGCATCCACCACAGGACCCTGTTCCACATTCACACCAGAAATATTCCCTCCTACTCTCAGCAGGATGTTGTAGAGCTTTTTATTACTCAGTTTTTACGTAAAAGCTTCTTTCTCAAGCTAGCTTTGAAGTGTTTCTTTATTTTGTATATTTTCATTTTGTTTTAAATAACAAACCAATGATAGTGGTGTGTACCTGGGGGGTCCAAGCCGGTTTACCACACACACACACACACTGACTTGACTGACGTACTTGATCTGATTCTAATTCTAGTTTTAGTTCATGATCTCCGTATGACCAGTGTTGAGCTCAACATAGGTGACCGTGGTGCATGTGTTTCAGTCCAACGCAAAGCTGAAGTTAGTCCGGAGCTTGGCGGTGTGTGAGGAGTCTTCAGGACCTTACAGCACGGGGGGCCTGCCAGAGTCACAGGTACCCCGCTCCCGCTCTGCTACTTTCCCTTGACCCGTACCATCAGTCCGTTCGGAAGATTTACGTTGAGTTTCATCCCAAACACTGATGTATACTGTCGACATTTAAGCAGCCACCGGCAACCTTTTCTTGCCTCAGCATATCATTAAGTTAACGTGACTCGCATAGTTGCTGAATTGAATGAATTGGAGTGGCCACATCTGTTAGAATCTTTTAAAAAAGGTTAATGGGGTAACCCTTTGTGTTTTGAAGTCTTTAGAGTGATCTGTTGCTACAAATACATTTGTGTTTTGAAGTCACTTCTGTGTGTGTATGCGTGCATGTGCGCGTGCGTGCGTGCGTGTTGCTCCCCCCGCAGGACATAATCCAGCTCCACATCAGCTGTCCCTCAGACAAGGAGGAGGAGAAGTCCTCCAAGGACGAGTACGAGAATGAGGAAAAGGAGAAGAACAAGGACAAGGCTCCTCGCAAGATGCTGTCCAGGGGTAAGAATACAGCCCGCCGCCAACACGCTGTCTTCTGTTGAGACCATTCTGCCACTGCTGTGTACTGGACAGCACCCTTTAGATAGTTGTAGGTACAAGATGCTGTCCTGGGGGGAGGCCATTCGGCCACTGCTGTGTACTGTACAGCACCATTAGGTAGTTGTAGGCACAAGACACTGTCCTGCTGTGTGACCATTCTGCCACTGCTGTGTACTGTACAGTACACTTTAGATAGTTGTAGGTACAAGAAGCTGTCCTGGGGGGAGGCCATTCGGCCACTGCTGTGTACTGTACAGCACCATTAGGTAGTTGTAGGCACAAGACACTGTCCTGTGGTGTGACCATTCTGCCACTGCTGTGTACTGTACAGTACCATTAGGTAGTTGTAGGCACAAGACACTGTCCTGTGGTGTGACCATTCTGCCACTGCTGTGTACTGTACAGCAACCTTTAGATAGTTGTAGGTACAAGATGCTGTCCTGGGGGAGGCCATTCTGCCACTGCTGTGTACTGTACAGTACCATTAGGTAGTTGTAGGCACAAGACACTGTCCTGTGGTGTGACCATTCTGCCACTGCTGTGTACTGTACAGCAACCTTTAGATGGTTGTAGGTACAAGATGCTGTCCTGGGGGGAGGCCATTCTGCCACTGCTGTGTACTGTACAGCACGCTTAGATAGTGGTAGGCACAAGACACTGTCCTGTGGCGAGGCTATTCTGTCAGGAGTTATGTAAGGATACACAGCTAGGCACTGCTACCGCCAAGACGCTCTCCTATGGTGAGACTATTCTGGCACAGTTAAATACCTAGTACAACACTGGTAGGCACAGCCACCTAGACTATTCTAGCATAGTTAAGTACTGTAATGCACAGCAGCATTCGAGAGTCAGAGTACGCTACCAATCTAGCGCAGTAAAGAAAAGCTCCGGAGAGTACTGTCACCAAGATGAGCCCCAAAAAAGATCCTGTCCTGGGTTCAGATGAGTGAATGTACCTGCAAGATTGATGTGGGTCAACTGGGGTAATGGTACGATGTTTTATTAGAAAGTCGGGGAGGAATCTGCACACACACACTCACAGCCTCCAGGGCTCATTAGACAGACAGACAGACCGAGAGAGGAGCAGGAGCGGTGGGAAGGTAAAACTAGAAGACATCTGATGAGGTGTGGTGGAAAATTGTGGAAAACGATCCGCCTCAGTGGTGTGTGTAAGTGTGTGCGTGCGTGCGTGTGCGCGGCTAGCAATGCCCAGCCAGAGTACAACCTTTTTCTCATACTTCAGTGTGCTGCTGCTCTCACTCTTTCTCCTTCTCCTTCAACCATCTCCCTCTCCCTTTCTCTTTCTCTATTCCTTTTTTCTCTTTCCCTGTTACTTTGTCTCTATTTCTTACTTTCTTTCCCCTTTCTCCCTCTCTGTTCATTTTTTAATCCAACGTTCTGTTTTAGTCTGCTGCCTTTTACAGTAGGCCTTGTTCACTTTCTCATCTTCCCTTGTCTTTCTCTCTCCCTCGTCCCTCAGACTCCAGTCAAGAGTACACAGACTCGACGGGCATCGACGTGCACGAGTTCCTGGTCAACACGCTGAAAAACAACCCCAGGTGCGTGCTCTCCGCCAGCCATCGATCGGCTGTATCCCGGGCCCCGACGTGTTGGCTAGTGTGGCCATAGGCGTGCTAGGGGACTGAACAGCAGCCTGGGTTGTCTTCAGTCGGGTGATATACCAGGGTTTTCCCACGTTGGTGAACTCTCAGATTGAGAGTAAATCTCTCAGACTGAGCTAAATGCTCTATGAGGGGACCTCAAAGGGTGCTGCTGCCTGCCCCCTGGAAAAGCCAGGGGAAACCCTGTTTATGTTGACATCCGCATGGCGTATCCACCCGAACACCCATGTTGCTTTTCTTGGTGTGCCTCTGCCTCGGCTGCGAGCCTCTGTCGGCACGGGGTAGAGAGGAGTTGCCCATCTGCAATTTAGATGGATTGAAAAAAGCATTCTTTTCAATGCCTTCTGCCTTTGATCTTTGCTTGGCACTGGTGCTCAGTCTCTATGTGTGTGTTTTTCTCTCTCTCTCTCTCTCTCTCTCACACACACACAGGGATCGAATGATGCTGCTGAAACTCGAACAAGATATCCTGGAGTTCATTAACGACGACAAGTGAGACACCTTCTTCACAAACCACTCACTCACATTTTAAATTTAGCCCTCCATTTCTGTCCCTCCTTATTAATAGAAGGCTTTGGTGGGAGGATAAATATGGCGAGTTGTAGCTGATGTTGTGGAACAGTTTGGAGGCTTCCAGAAGGCGTCTGCCATCCCTCTCCAAAAAGGCGGACTATATTTAGAGAGGCGCTCTGTGTCCCCCCTGTGTCGATGGTACGGCATCGTTGCCCAATCTGAGAGTCTCTGTTGTATTTATAAACCCTTGCAAAACTTTTCCTGTGATAACTGTAACTTTCTTGGCACAATAATATCGATGGATATTTTAGAAAATGGTTTGAATAAGCTCAGCAAGCAACAGACTCGGGGGGGGGGCATAAAATATCATGAAATATCATGGAGTAGATAAAGTCTTTAAAAAAAGCTGCAGTAGGAAGTATGGCTGTTTCCTCATTATCTGTGCCTCACAGCTGGCAGAGCCATGACTTAAGTCTATTTGCCAATGATTTTGTTTACGTTCCGATATTTGCTAGAAGATGCCTTGTAGGCATCACCTTCCAGTTTGACAAATGTTTTAGTGTTTACTTAGCAGCTCTAAAAATGTATATTTGTGGTCAAAACAATCCGTTACCAGAGGTAAACGTTAACAGTAGTGATTTTGTGCAGATAGCTTGTACTTCTAGTGTAGATTTGGATCCCTTTTCTGTATCACACATCTATTTGCGGCATTTCCTTAAACGGCCCGCTTCCTGTTTCTGCTCTTTTCTGTACCAATGGCCTGGTCCTCGTGTGTACAATAGGGTGAAGTTAAGCTGTTACTCTAGGCTTCATCGTTCCGTGAGTTGACCTCTAATGCTGAGTCCCCTTGTCCCCCATCCCCCCCCCCCCCCCGCTCCAGTAACCAGTACAAGAAGTTCCCCCAGATGACGTCATACCACCGCATGCTGCTGCACCGCGTGGCCGCCTACTTTGGCATGGACCACAACGTGGACCAGACGGGCAAGGCCGTCATCATCAACAAGACGGGCAACACCCGCATGTGAGTGGGAGCCAAGGGCCGGCTCGCCGTCACGAGACAAAGGACCCGAAAGGACATGGACGCCCGCATGCGTTTGTCACATTGTCACAGGGGAGGCTCTAGTCTCTACCTGTTGCTTTAGCGTACTCTCTCACGTTTATCAACAGGAACGAGTCTTTTTTTCCAGACAGCAGATATATGCACCAACAAACGTTGCTAAAATCAACCCCCAACAGGCTAGTTCCACAAACATCTTAAGTGCTGGACACTGACCACCCTCTCTATTTTCCCATTGAGTTTGAGTGCAGTTTATACTTCGTTGGAGTGAGAGGAATACGAATAAAAAAAGCCTGAAGACAAAAAGCCCCAAAGTATTATCAACTTCTTAAAGTACATTGTTTAATAGGACAATAATGAAATACATTAAAATCTACAAATTTCCGAATTACTTTTTTCAAGTAAAATGAATATTTATTTTCCATGTCTGTTCCCTGTCTCCTGTCGTTCTGCGTCCCAGCCCGGAGCAGCGTTTCTCGGAGCACATTAAGGACGAGCGCAACATGGACTTCCAGAAGAAGTTCATCCTCAAAAGAGACGACGCCAGCATGGACAAGGACGACAATCAGGTAGGGGACGTTCATTCACTGTAGAGATGGCTCAATGGACGTGGATGCATTAGCTCTGAAATAAAGGAGGGATGCTTTTACGTTCACGCGCCTCTGACCAAAACTTACCGTGTCCAAGGAAGGGGTCATCCGTTTATTTAGATGAGGTGGAAAATGGATCAACTTTGCGGTGCTTTTCTTTACTGTTGTAACTCCCATGTTCTGTGACCCAGTGAAACAGAATTTTTTTTTTGTTGATAGAACATATTTTTTTCCCATACATTTTTGTGTTTTAAATAAAGTAACTCGGAACGTCTTTTGAGGGTGAGAGTGTTGGGGTTGAGTTCTTTCTTCCTGTTCCGTCGCCACAGATCCGCGTGCCGCTGCAGGACGGGCGGCGAAGCAAGTCCATCGAGGAGCGAGAGGAGGAGTATCAACGGGTACGAGACCGGATCTTTGCCCGAGAAGTAAGTGACCCGGAAAGAGCAGGAGAAGGAGAGCTCGAGTCACAGCAACAACAACAACAACAACAACAATAATAACAACAATAACAGCAACAACCAGCCCCATTCTGATCCACTAACCATTATCCCCCGCCCTCTGTCTCTTTACTAACATCACGTCCTGTCGATGTGGGCGGCCTCAGATGAGCCCTTTTTGTATTAGACGTGGACAGACGAACCTGAGAGTAGCTTAGCGTTTCTTTAAGACGAGAGGGGAATCTATTTTGTCGAGGGATTAAAATACCTTTAGAAAGAAAAATAAGGGAGCTTAATGTGACCATGGATCCCTCCAATTAAACAAGTTAGAGCAGGGCTTTAAATTTTTTTTGGTGTATCATTTCTTGTGCTAGGTTTTGATGAATTGGTGTTCTCGTAGGTCTGCGGGGGTGGCTGACTTAAGCTATTGGTAATGTACAGGTGTCTGTTTCTTTTCAGTCCTCTCAGAATGGATACATCAACGACAACAGGTAAGCTGATCGCTGCATCACCTTGGTTGGGAGACCCTTTTTGTTTCAGTGTGTGCTGCTCTTTATTTCATTTATTTTTTGTCACAGGGGTTTTTCTCCTGATCTTGGGGTGTGTCGTTCTTCTCAGTGACCCGTGGTAGATGACGCGGCTTATCTGCGCAGAGCTAGACGTGACGGCCGCGTCGTTTGTAAAATAAGAAAACAAGTTGTTATCGATTCCTTGTCTCGTGCTCGGGTACCAGTTTACAATGTATGTCACTGTAAGGTGCATGTTGGGAAGGGTTTTTGAACTTTTTATTTATTTTATTTTTTATCTGCTTTTTAGATGTGACTATACCACGTTACACGAGTCATGTTAATCTGTAGTAATTTGCCTTTTGCCTCCCTAGGTGTATGCTAAAATGTTAAATGTTGGGCACAGACTAGCCTATGCTAAGGGATTTGCTCTGGTGTATTGTGGAGGCTGCACTGCAGAACCAATGACATCTGAAATGTGTGGGCACAGAGAGAGAGAGAGATTTCCAGGAATCAATTCAGTTAGTGAAAGCAGACAGATTATGCCACTCCGCTCACCTCCTTCCCTCCCTCCCTCCCCTCCTACCTCCCTCCCCTCCCCTCCCCGTGCTTCTGGCCGGCCCACCACCAATGATTACCAGACAAAATGCTGAGGACTGAAAGAAATACGCGTGGGCCATCTTTAAAATCTCAAGTTTGTGCATTGTGTGCATTTCTCCTGAGGGTAAAGTTCCTCTATACGTGTACCTACAACACCCCCCTACCCCTTTTCCCTACCCTCTTAACCCCCCCACTACCCTCCCCCCTACACCCTCCTCTCTCCAATCCACTTCTGTAACCCCAGCGTTTTTTCTCCCAATGTCAACCCCCTGGCAGACTCTCAACCGAAGGCTATTCCTCTAGCTCCCAAAAGAGGAGACAGATCTTTAGGTACTTGGAGGGGTTGGGGTTTGTTTTATTGCTGACTTGACTTGTGTGTTGCCATGCCCATCTCTAGTGGTCGGTGGTGGTTGTGTTGTTTTTTTTTCTCTCTTCCTGCTTGAGGGTTGTCGGCTGATTTTCTGTCTCTACAGAACACTGCACCCTGCCCCCCCCCCCCCCTCACGCATGGCTGCTTGCTGCGTTTGGTTTCTTCCTGAGTGACTGATTGACTTATACACACACCACCCTCCCTTCGCCCTCTACATGCTACGTGCTGCCCACATTGCATCCATAGTTGGTTTATGTGGCTGCTGTTGTTTTTTTTGGATTAGTTTAGTTTTTGTTACCATGTCATGTTGCACACAAGTCTACTCGGGGGGTTGGGGGGACGTTGAGGCTTGTCATGCTGAACTGTCACTCATTATTTCACAATTGGAGCCTAGCGGAAAAACCTCCAATTTATGTCATTTTGTATTAATTGCCTTTTTAAGCAGCACTTATTAGCTAAACTAAAGCAGACTGTAGCTCTTATTTAGTGATTTAACATTTCATCAGTGAGTGGATTTTACATGTTATTTTTGGAGATCTTTACTATATTCTACGTTTGATACTGTTCTGCCTGACAGCTTGTGCAGTTAGATTTTTTTATTAACTAGGCCGCAGTCTCTTAAGGAACTTCCTTTATCAACTGCAACCCTACAGTACACAGTCAGAGCAGGATTGTCTGTGTTCTTCTTTGGTCTGTGAACCAGTAAACATTGTCTACCTCCTCTGCTGCCAATAAGGTCACATCTAGCCCTGTGAGGGAAGAGGGGAAGGCTCACTTTAAAATGACCATCTGATGTATCGGACCTGAACTTTTATAGTTTTTAATGCTGCCAAAAGCCCACACTTTTTTTTTTCTTTTTTGTTATAGCGTAGTCCAGCTTTGCTTCTATTCTTTTCATTTGAAAGTTGACGTCAGTAGTGGATGGACACCCTCTATTTTCACCTGCTTGTTTTTGAGTTGCTTGCATGGAAAAGCATTTTTAGTTCAGTCAAGGGATCGCTTAGACAAGAGGCGAGAGAGGTTAAAAAATAAAAAATAATAATTGTTTGTCCGCTAAGTTTGTTTATGAGCAGAACCTGGGGGAAGGACGTTACCAGCAAGTCTCTACAAAGTTAAAGCAGTCGTCCGAAGAGCTCAAATGCAATTAGCCAGTAATGCAGTGGAATCATATGCGCTATGGATTGTGTGTGGTATTGATCCTTTTCATGAAGACGATAGCTCAGACTAACAATAACAACAGAATGGCTGATGGAGGGATGATGTCGTGAGAGGAGGAAAGAGAGGAGAGATGTCAGGCGACGATCATCCATCTTCTCCTCCGCCTCCCTCTCTTCTTCCCCCCCCCCCCCCCCCCTCATCTTTGTCTGCAGAACGAACAAACGAGTGAGGCGGCAGCGAGCTAGCGAGCGATGCACCCGCCCTTCCTTAAAATAGGCTGCGCAGAGAGAGGCAGCTTTAAATAGCTTATCCATTAATTACTGCCTTGCTGAAATATTTATCAAGCTCCACCACCTTCATACAGCTTTTGCCATGGCTTGAGTTTTCTAAGGGTTTACCTCCGCGCTATCTGGTGTGTGTGAGACATTCCCAATTCCCCTTCTTTTGAGCACATTCCCTGCCTTTGTGGGATCCCCCCTCTCCTTTCCACTTTCAACCCAGAACTAAGGGAGGGAGGGAGGGAGGGAGGAGGAGGAGGGAGGGGGGTGGAGCGTAGAGCTGACTGGGCCATTTGGTGTTTCATGGCAGATAGCCTTCTATCACTGCAAGTAGAGTTGCGTTTTAAGCTGAACGTTCTTCAGAAACGTAATTCTGTTGAATCGGACGAGACATTTTACAGAACGTACGGCCATTTCAGTTGTTTTTTTTGGGACGGTCATAAGCCTTGTGTGAGCCCTTTTTTTCTTTAGTTTTTCAAAATATCTAAATCGCAAATTAAAACAATGCTGAGTCTACCACAACCTGAAACCATGTTGTGTAGGTGGCACAGTGGTGTGTGTGTGTGTGTGTGTGTGTGTGTGTGTGTGTGTGTGTGTGTGTGTGTGTGTGTGTGTGTGAGTGTCTGTTTGTTTATATGTGTTCAGAGAGAGCGGCAGATAGTGAGAGGGAGAGATTAGGCTACTGTGTCATTTTGTCACCAAGCTATGTTCTGAGATTGATGTTTTTGAGCTGATATGAAGAGTCCGTTATCTAGTACTCTTCCTCTTCAATTCAGTGCTGTGTGTCAGTCTCCGTATCACACCATGTCCTCCTCCACCCCGGTGTTGACTTAGTGCATCTGCATGTGTGTTTCTGTGAAGTTGTTCTGTCCGAATGGACGTGTTGGTGGGGTGTGTGTGTCTGTGTGTGTGTGTGTGGTTGGGGTTTTCTTGTGTGGTGCTATAAGTGTGTTGCCTGATTTGATCATTATGTAGCTAGCGGCCAGTCCCCCATCTGCATCTGTTTGTTTGAATGCCTTGTTCACTCAACTTTCCATCCTACCGGCCTGGCGGTGTGTGTGTGTGTGTGTGTGTGTGTGTGTGTGTGTGTTCGTTCGTGTGTGTTCATGTGCGTGTGTGCGCACGCTTGACACCTGGTGTTGACCATGCTCTGTTCCTGTGCCTCTTTTTCCCTCTCTCCTGCCTTTCTCTCTCCCTCCCCACTCCATTCTATCCTCCAACTCTTCTGTATCCATGATTTTTTCTGTGTTTTTTTATTTCTACGATTCCCTCTCTTATTTATCCATTATCTCCCCCCACCACCCCCACCCCCCCACGCTATTTTCTGTTTCCTGATTCTTCTTTTGCACCTTCGTCACATCCCCCTTTCATTCTCCTCTTTCCTTTCGCCTTCCCCTTCACCTTACTTATCACGCTTCTCCCCTTTCCCTTTTTTCATTTCCTTCACCGCCCTCCCTCTCTCCTCCACTCCTACGTCTCCAGGGGTAACCGGGAGAGCTCCAGCCGGGCGTCCAGCAGCCGGCAGAGCAGCACGGACAGTGACATGAAGTGCCCGGAGCCGCGGCCGTGGAGCAGCACCGACTCGGAGAGCTCCAACCGCACGCTGCGGCCGCCCGTCACCAAGGCCAGCAGCTTCTCCGGCATCTCCATCCTCACCAGGGGGGACAGCCTGGGCAGCAACAAGGGCTCCCAGGGCAGCTGCAGGGGCTCCCGCACCGGTAGGACGCCGCATGG
>JAPMUY010006519.1:0-47544 GCA_026901105.3 Galaxias olidus
AAGTTACAATAATTTCCTTGAGGTTTAAATTGCTAGGTCAAATTGACCTCATGGTAAAAATGTAGTACATTTTATGAAAACCAGTAGGGATAAATTATAACATTTGTTTTATACTCAAGAATTAATTATCCAGATTTTTACTGAAACCAGGGAGAACCATTCTGAGGGGGAAAAATGAGTTAAAAAGGAGTAGGCAAGGAGCCTCTCCTTCCCCTACCACCAGCACTGCAGCACCTAGCAGCCATTACCCCATGGACTGCACCAGCACTAAGCCCATCCTTGACTCCCCGGATGGGGATAGTCATAGCCCTACACCCCCCAGCAGCCCTGATCCTTCCTACGGTGGCAGACGTGGAGGTCAAGGGCGAGGACGAGGACGAGGGCGGGAAGGGGTGCAAAGAAAGGCCCCTGTGCCAGTCAGTGTAGCAGAGGAAAGGTGGAGGAATGTCACTGAGCCTGACACAGAGCCTACAGTCCCCAGTTTCCGTCCAGCTAGGGAACCAGGACCCCAGCTGGACTCAATGGCTGATTATGTACAGCTGGAACTTTTTCAGCTGTATTTCAGTAGGCCAGTAATGGAAACTCTCTGCAGGAACACCAACATCAACGCAGAGAGGCGGCATGCTGAGGGGAGCAAAGTCCGCTGGGTCCCTGTCACTGTGGACGAGCTATATTGTTATCTGGCAGTCGTCCTCTTCATGGGCCTCATTAAGGGGGCACCTGTCAGGGTATACTGGAGTACCAGCCGTCTGTACAGCTTCCCCTTCCCTCGTTCTGTCATGTCAGGAAACAGGTTCGAGGCGATCACCTGGCACCTGCACATGAGTGACCCTGATGAAGATAAGGAGAATGACAGGAAGAAGGGCACGGTGGGCTATGACCGCCTGTTCCGTCTGAAGCCACTCATGCTCCAGCTTCTCCTGGCCTGTCAGGCATTTTACCATCCCTACCAGAATATCTCTATTGACGAGCGCATGGTAGCCACTAAGGCCCGAATTGGCCTGAAGCAGTATATAAAGGGCAAACCCACAAAGTGGGGATTCAAGCTTTTTGTACTCGCTGACTCCCGGAATGGCTACACCTGCGACTTCAGCGTCTACCAGGGGCAGGATAACCTGGCCTCTGGGAAAGGTCTGTCCTTCGAGGCCGTTATGAATCTCCTGAAGATGTCACATCTTGGCACTGGCTACCACCTGTATGTAGACAACTTCTACACCAGTGCACCCCTCTTCAGGAGATTGCACGAGCTGCACTATGGGGCATGTGGCACCATGCGGGAGAACCGCCTGGGGTTCCCCCGTAGTAAGGAGAACGCCATGCCAAAGGGAGCCGACCGCGGAGCCATCCGGTGGATCAGAGAGGGGCCACTACTCTTTGTGAAGTGGAAGGACACCAGAGAGGTCACCATGTGTTCAACCATCCACAAGGTCTTCTCTAACCAGAGTGTCCAGCGACGAGTTCGGAACCACGATGGCACCTGGACCACTCGTCGCATTCCCATCCCCCATCCGGTGAAGGCCACAATGAGCACATGGGTGGGGTGGACCTCTCCGACGCTCTAATTAAGTACTACACCGTCTCCCGGAAGACACTGAAGTGGTACAAGAAGCTGTTCCTCCACTTCGTTGACATCGCCGTTGCTTCCTCCTGTACAAGGAGAGGGCCATGGCGAGGCAGGAGAAACATCTCACCCAGACGCTGTACCGGGAGCTGTTGTGTGGACAGCTAGCGGACTGTGGTGTCCAGGACGCAGTACCAGCGGCAGAACCAGCAGCAGAACCAGTACTAGTACCAGCTGCCGTACCATCAGCAGCAGAGGCGGAAGAGGATGAGGAGGTACAGTGTGGGCCAGTCACTATTACAGAGACTGCAGAAGTGGACGGGTCAGGAAATGTCAGACAGGGAAGGAGGTACTGCAGGCAGTGCAAGACCTACAAGACCATCTGGACGTGTCAGAAGTGCCTCGTACCACTTTGTTTGGTGCCTGACAGGAACTGTTTCAAAGTCTGGCATGATGAGAGGAAGAGAGAGGAGAGAGATAGTGAGAAGAGACCAGGAACTGTTTTTATGTAGTTGTTTTTTGTTCCACGTTCATTGTTCATGTTTGGAACTGTTCACTATTTTTGTAAATAGTTTTTGCCTCCTAAAGTCCAACCCCTCGTAGGAGGTGGAAACAGCCTAATTACAGAATTTCAATCAAACTGTAGTGTAGATAGTGGGTAGGGTTTAGCTATCAACGGTTTTGCATTGTTTGTATCAAACTGTAATTATGCTGGCTAACGGGGCACTGGTAAAGTATACGTGTATTACAAATGATGTTCGATGTTTGGAGGTATCATTATCAGTAATAGATTTTTCTCTTTTTTCTAACAGGTAAAACCAGCAGCGGCCGTGGCTCATCACCCAACACTGTCACTGCAGGTTTGAACACAGGGTCCCCCACAGCAGCGCCTATCCAAGGCCAAATAAAAAAATAGAAAAATAATTACCTTTCTGAATTTCAAACAAGCTGTTAAATGATAGATAGTAGAGCACTATTATTGCTGAAAAAGAGGATTTGGTAAAGAGGATTAGAGTAGGTGTATCACAAATCGCAGGGCCATGGATAGGTGTTTGGGTTCTTGGGTACCATTCATAATTAAGGTATGGAAATGAATGAATTTTTTACATTATTATATTGAAAAAAAGTCATTTATGACAAATACTTGTACTGCAATAAGTTATTTGAGTGAAATGGAAGAATTTGGAGAAGGTAAGATTTTGATAGATTTGGGCACATTGGGTCCCATTCTATAGAAAAAAACTTTGGATACATTTATATATAATGAAACAGGTTAGCACCAACTGAGAGTGTATTTAAATCAATATTCACATATGCACACCTTATGTGGCTTTGTAACTAAAATAATTATATGCGTTTTTAGTTTTTTTCTGTATTTGTTTTGTGGCATTTGTGTAACCTATGCTTGACAACTCAACCTTAAATAAAATTCAACTCAGATACAAAATGGTACAAGTGACCTTTTAATTTGAAGCCATTAACCATGTTTGTAAAAGGTATACATTTTGAGATAAAGGGCTGTAGTCTGTAAGTGGTCAGGTGGTCAAAAATATAGGGTGAAAGACAATAAAACAGACAATTGTTCTTTAACTTCATAGAAACATACTTATAAAATAATTGTCGATAATTTAATACAAACTTGCAAGCTGCATGCATTACAACATCTTGCATTTTTGTGTGTAATTAAAATGTCAGAAGGATTTTGTAAAAAATAAAATGTGACCAAATAGGTACAACTGGTGTACCAATGTTTTTGGTAGAAGCTAGCTAGAACATACTAGCTAGCTAAACTAACTATTAGGGTTGTCACAACACCAAAATATTCCCTATACTATACCAGCAAAAGTGTCACGATACTAGGTGGTATCACAATACCACTGCAAATAAAGCAGATTTTAAACAAATGTTTTAACATCTAAATGGCATGTCGCTGCTCATGTGTTTACAGTTAAATAGACTAATTGTGGGGATAGAAAGATGTGCACATTAATATAATTGACTGAATTCCCAACTAGCAATATGATATTAGCTTATGACAATTTTTAATTCTAAGGCTTTGTACTTGTGGACCGCCATATAAAGTATTACTTTTAGGGCTGCAACTAACGACTATTTGGATAATCAATCTGTTGATTATGTCTTTGATTAATCGATGAATCAGATAAAAACACAAAAAAATATCTATTTCCAGGAATTCCTTCAAAAAACTAAAATCATTCCAAATTGCATAAACAGATAAGATACCTCAATGCATGCTGTACAGCATGCGTAAAAGATGCTGTTTTATTTGATGAAGTGCACCTAAAACAGACCTCAGACTGTCTTTAACTGACCTGAGCTGTTAAAATATTATTAAAACGTAAAACAAACTGTCTCACTCAAATCCAATTTCAGCAAATTAACTATCTGAAATAGCGTAATCATTAAATTGTCATAAATTGTAATCTCTTGCAATCTCTCCTATATAATGTTAATTAGCTTGCTAGACTAATGTTAGCTATCGCTCCTCTGCTCTACCACGAACGTTAACCAGCTAGTTACTTAAATACACTTGTTGTCATGCAATATTGAAGTAAATTTTACTTAATAGACCTTTCAAGCTGGATCTGGCAGAGTTAATTAGCTTGCTAGATTAACGTTAACTATTCCTCCTCTGCTCCATCACTGACGACATTAGCCAGCTAGTTAAAGGTGTAGTATGTAAGTTTGAATTTCTAGCAATAAATTAAATGTTTTATGTTTTTTTACGTTTATTACATACCTCCTGGAGGATATCATTAAACCAAATGCTCAGAGAGAATGTGCGCTGTATATGGCCCCTGTATTCAGCTTTAAAAAAATCTAGGGACGCCCGCCTATCCCCAAAAAATCAGGAGAGTTATTGCGAGGTGTAAGGGCTACCTGCCTGTCAATCACCTCGTGTGCACACTCCTAGGTCCTCCTGCTTACAGCGTCACCCTCCAAACAAGCTTGTTGTTACAATTCGCGTCGCAGACAAAGTAGCAGCGGTGTGAACTTGTAGTTGCAAGGCAGCTGAAATCGTTGCATGTCGTCGCAAAAGACTTGGCTTGTCAAATCGCCAAGTGCAGTTTTAGAACGTTAGGAAGTATCTTGCTAGGTTTATGTCAAAAAGGCATTATTCGTTTACATGCATATGTTGGATATACTCGGCAACGTATAGTAGCTATGGTGCCAATCGCACCTAAATAAAAACTATTGTCTAGCTCATACTAATAGGGGAATAAAATTATGAAATTGTTAACTATAGCGAACCACTCAGTTTTAGAGCATTTACGATCAGACGTTCGGGATTCTTTTGTTTCTCACCTTGGAATCAGACATCGCTTTATGCGTTGTTGGTGAGAACCAAAAATATGCACAACATACACATGATTCATGAAACACTGCCTTGCGCAGGCTCATGAAGTCAAGTAAGAGCGCACACGGGCATGTGTGGGATGGGAGGGACCAAAGACTCAGGAGGTTTGCCTTTTTGAGTGTTGCGATTCAAATTCTTGCCATTTTTTCCCCAATTCTCTAGAACTACATACTGCACCTTTAATACACTGGGCATGTAATTTTGAAGTAAATTCGACATAATACAAGCTGGATTGGGAAGTGTTAATTAGCTTGCTAGATAAACATCAGCTTTCCTTCCTCCGTTCTACCACAGATGTTAGCCAGCTAGGTAAATACACTGGTCATGCAATAAGTAAGTCAACTTGACTTAATAATAATAGACCATTCAAGCTGGATCGGGTCTTGTTTAATGTAGATTAATGTTCGCTATCCCTCTGCTCTACAACAGGCGTTAATCAGCTGTCTTGCTATATTCAAGCCGGAACACGACCGAAAACCTGCTGATAGATGAGAATAACCTTCTTGTTTTCTGAAATTGACGAAGCCAGTTCCGCGACAAAGCATTAGAAAACATAGACCCAACGAATCG
The DNA here is from genome assembly GCA_026901105.3 of Galaxias olidus. Lineage (NCBI taxonomy): Eukaryota > Metazoa > Chordata > Actinopteri > Galaxiiformes > Galaxiidae > Galaxias > Galaxias olidus. The sequence goes on from JAPMUY010006519.1 coordinate 5,511, forward strand.
ATAATAAAATGTGTTGCCGACTAATTTTATTATCGATTTTTATAGATTTCATTGATTTGTTGTTGCAGCCTTAATTACTTTTAATACTAATTGTACAAAAACAAGAGAATAACAGTGCTCTTTTTCTGTCCCTTTCTCTCACACACTCGTTAACATAGCATGTTTACTTAGTTACCAGCCGCCAACTAAGTCACTGACAACAAATTTAGAAAGGACAACAAAATCTACAGAGAATTATTTTTCACACTCACGGCTCCCTTGTGCACCTTTCGCTGCCCCTTGATTCCAAAAACATAATTACTTCACATTAACTATGTCCTTATCATGATAACGAATGTCCTATGTAACTATGTCCTTATCAGGTAACGAAACGTTATAACCCCTTTCATACACGCCATTGCTTTGTATTAGGTTATCTACAATCCCTGCTTCACAATTATTCGATCCAACCATCATCCAACAATGATGAATAATAAAATAACCTAATGTTTATACAACAAAGAACAATACTTCATTGTGAAACTATGCTATTAGACATTTACAAAATCAGGGTTTATATGAAACTTTCTATTGGCAGTTGGCTGTCCCCAACCCCCTAAATTTCAGTTGTTAAAAATCACAGTAAAACATTTTTGGCAATTTATTTACTTTATTTTAATAATAAAATGTATGGTTTTCTTCTAAATTGCAATTGAAGGATTTAGATCTATTTCACGAAAAAAATTATCTAAATTAAGAACCTTTGTGAAAACGTATGTCCCCCAACTTTTCTGTCACTAACTAAATTCGTTTTTGTCTGCACACCAAGCCTTATTTTAGCAACACCTAGTAAGACTGCAACCCTTTTGTTTAGGTTAGCATATTGAAGAGTTCTGTTTCATCGTTTTGAAGTAAATGTCCTCTAAAATCTGGAAATCGTCAGTGCCGAAAACATAATTTCTTCAGTAAAGTTAACAATTTTGTTTAAAATATCTACATATGTTGATTTTATAAGTCTATATCACTCCAAATATCTATTTGCTAGACATGCACATGCTAGCAATTTAGTTTTATGATTAGATTATCTTAGATTTGTCTCCACCAAAACTGTCACCACCAATACAAATTATACCATTTTGGTAGTGACATAGTCCAAAAATGAATATGCAGTGATTTGATATACTAAGTAATTGTTTAAGTAATTGTTTGTACCAAGACATTGTTAATTAGGTTTGCGATGGTCCTGTTTTGTATCCTGGTGCCTAATATAGCACTTAGCCTTAGCTCTTATCTAGGTGATTAGGTCGGGGATAACTTGTAGCTTTTTACCCTCTTTTGTTGAAAGTACAATTTTTTTGTTTCTCGCTTTGGATAAAAGCGTCTGCCTAATGATCGTAACGTAATGTAATGAAAATATAATGAATACAGTTGTCACTACCGAAACGTTGTTGTCACTACCGATAGTTTCTTTCCACAAAGGATCTCACAAAAGGTTTGTTGAGATATCAATTCCAATTCTATTATAATGATTGATTATGTGTATTCGAATATCATCAATCAGTAATTATGAAGTCAATATAATGCATTTTGTAACTTTCATAACAAAAATTGCATATGGATTTTTGTTTTATGTTGTTTATCCATCCATTAGCTCCATCCATTAGCTATACCGCTTATCCTTCTGGAGCCTATCCCAGCCGACACAGGGCAAGAGGCGGGGTACTATTGTTGTTAATTTTCCATTTAAATTATTTAAAAAAATCATACAAAATAATTTTGTGTTCTACATGTCTAACTATTACACATTTTCAACCATGTTTCGGTAGTGATATATTTAGGGACAAGAAAGGGATCACAGAAAATAAACAATACATACATATAAAATTATTTGACTGTCATTTTTATAGATATGTGTGCCTTATTCCAAACTAAAACATTTTCTTTTGGCTTTTCTTCAACCTTGAATTTTAACCATTTCTGTAGAATCGCCTATATAATGAGCTAAGTTACAATTCTTAGTACATTCGATGTTATTTGCAAAAGCAAAGCTAATGCCTATATTAGACATTCAAAATAAAGTAAGACAACGGACAATTGATTTGAAGCCAACAATGGCTGTGATTACATTTTATGTGATGCGTCAGTAAGACGCAGACATCTTGTTATCGCAAAGTCATATTATTATTATTATGTCGATTGTTGGCGCCCTAACTATTACGCCTGCAGTTTTGACCCAATCGATTCCATTCCAGTGCCAAAAGGTCTTCGGTATTGCAGTCCAGTGCGCTTACATACAGCTAAGTGATCGGTTCACGTGTTATATTTTATTTTTTATTGATTTTTGCTAACAGTGTTTCCCCTGCCTATGTATTCAATAGCGGTGCGCTGCTGAATGATAAGCGCCGCTTTTAATAAAAAGTTTTGCTTTGATTTAGTGAACGCTAACCGTCACAATTTGGATATGGAGTTAACTTTATTTCTATGGAGTCGAACGTTAGCTAGCATGCCTGTTATTCCAAATTCCACTTGTACAACGATACTGACGGTACTAGGCTCCTTGTCTATAAAAGGAGTTGCGAAAGTTAAAAATTTTCCGACAATTAACAGCCAAAGTTTCATTGTTCCATTGTCTTCATGCTAATAAAGAATTTGCGTTTTGGAACATGAGATAGGTAAACCATGTAGACATTAGGGATGGGCACGGTTATTCGAATATTCAATTATTCGAAATGATGTAGGTATTCGAATATAGCTGCAGTTATTTATTTACATTTTTGCCTAAAGTTAATTTAAATATTAGGCCTATTCATTAGCGATTATGATTACATACTGTTTATAACGTGTACACCAATGCCATTGAAACATGTAAAAAGTAGAAAAAAGCACTATTTCAATGCATTAGATCAATTTTCCCTGCTTTCCACATCAAGTCGTTTAAACTTGCAGGTAAGCACACCAACTGAAGGCACGAGAGCGCTCTATGCTAATTTGCTGAATTATCATACAAACACATGCGCTTTATAGCGCCGACTCTCCACACAGAGATCCAAGAAAATCTGTCCAAATGCGCCAGAGTAAGAAATGTTCAGAAATTGGAAAAGGAATATGTTTATTTAGCGAAGGCCAGATCACGGAAGCCATTCAGGCAACATTACAAGTGCGCTATAGCGAGAAAAATATTTAAATAGTGATATGGCCTAAAATGCCCATCCCTAGTAGACATTTTGCTAAACTTGACAAACGTTACTTATAATATAGTTAAACGGAACACTTGTTACAGTAGGGTCCGTGTACCTAAGTTTCAGTTGATTTTGCATGACCATGAACACTGTACTCATTAATGACTACCTCACCTTTTAAGTGTGTGTGGTAGAGTAGGACCCAACCACAGTGCTCGAGCTTGAACTATGGCAGGGTTATGTGGAACGCGTTGTTGGTGAAAGCATGACCTTGTTAAAAATAAAACCAAATGGTAGTACCAAATCATAGTATGTGTTCACCATTAAAATATGATGAAGCAGCACTGCCAATCTAGCAGAAATAAGGACCCCCCCCGTCAACAAACTAACAACAAAAACACTTGTGCTGCAGGGGCAGGATCTGCACGCTAAATGAGGTCAGTCCAATAACTGCGACGCATCACATCGCATTTGCTCAGGGAAATGCATTTTCTAGTTTATTATTATAATTTTTCCTTTTAGTTTTTAGATTTACACCATATAAAGTTAAGTCTTCCCAATACTGAAAGATAATTCCATCAAGTTTTCATTTTCAAAATGTTTAGAACGATTTAAGAGTTAGTATATCAAACTATAGCTAAGCCTTATATCCCACGCACCTATCAGCTGTTATTAGTAAAGTTGGCGGCAAAGCCAGGTGAACAGGGAATCTGCAGTCGTGTTTTTTAATAATTTCCATAACAATCTCCAAACGTATTACTTTTTTATATAAAATATATTGTTTTTAGCCTTACTATTAGATTAGCCTCCTATAGCAGTTTGGCCTATACTCCTTTGCCTGAGATTAGGGAAGAGTTAACTTGACTTGAGACAGTTTATTGCATTTCCCAACCCATCTAGGAGAACTGGCTTACGTTTCAGTACTCTGACTGAGACACAAACGCTGGCCTGACTAGCGTGTAAACAGATTAGCCAAACCAAACGGTATTAAACCCATTATAAGCTTAGGATAGACTTATGTTTAGCAACCTAACGTTATAATCAAACACTCACAACTTCACATTCACAATTAACAAAGGCGCAGCGGATAGTGCTTGACAGGAGACACAATTTCGATACTGATTTGATGTCTAGCAATGCATGTTACCCGGCCGTAGCTATTATGTTGCATGACAATTCATCAAAACTTACCAAAAAGTCAACAAAAATAACGTCCCTGTATGGTTTGCACATTAAAATACGTCAGACCTTCAATTCATATTGAAATTACAACGTTGATCTACACAACATTGTTTAGGTCAGAATAAGTCATAGAACTTTATAGATGCAGGCAGTGTCATCTGAACAGAGACGTCTCACGAGTCAGTAGCACACTGCTAGCTAGCTGGCTAACGTTAGCGCTATCAACTAACTAGACTCGAGACAAGTGCAAAAGTAACTCAAAGTTATCTGACTTGCTTCTGTAGTGTACTTTTAAATTAACCACATAATGCAATGTCTATCAATAACAACTATATTTTTATTTTAACTTTCGCTGCTTGTCGGAATGGTAAACATTAGCAAACATTACTCACGGACCGGTAGCTTAAACCAAATTAACGCGTTTGCTAGCTTTCTAGCGCAACGTCGTAGCTATCTTACGTTACCACCACTAGAAGTTAGTAGGCTAAGTAACGCGTTATATTGTCAGGCTGCGGTGGTCAGAAACTAGTGCTGAAAAGTTAATCGTAGGAACATTAATTCACATTCTGTCAGACACGACTGAAACTAATCCTGGCTCCTGCAGTGTAACACATTAAATTATTTAGTTTATTAAACGTTACATACCCCAAGTTACCTTCTATAACCAGCACTTCCTCTGAGTATTTGAAACTGGGTTTAATCCAAATTTGAGTTGCTTCTGTATTCGCCCCTTCTCGTGTTCGTTTTCAAAAATTACAATATGGCTTCGTTGAAACAAGCAGCTATATGCTACTAACTAGCATTCCGCGTAGTGAAGTGATACCCGGGCAAGGGTTCCGACTAGTGTGCAGACACCATACTCTGTGGGAGGCACCTGATAGTGCTAATGTCCGAGAAATGTAGCCTATACAGTGCAATATAGAAGTTATATAATCTGTCCAAGCTAATACTGTGGAAATATGGAAGTAGGCCTAGCGGCCAAAATTCTAATTAATATAGGCTACTAAAATGGTTATGCATTTCTATATTTTAATTTATATTTCCCACACAGTCGGATATGTTGTCTCAAAATGCAATTTCAAATTCAATACTTTGCATTAACTATTGTTTAACTATATTAGCAACTACTTTATTGCATAGTCACAAGCATCACACGTTTTAACTGTTTGTTGGAAAGAGAAAGGGTGGTGTCCACTGGCTGAGAAGCGCAGAGAGCGCCACGAGCGGCAGTGAAGTGCCCCGAAACTGGCGCAAGGCTGTGTCCATCAGAACCGAATCTCCCGGTCAACAAGTATTTATGCTCCTCCGCACTTTTGTTATCGCATTTAGAGCTGATCTTTATAAAGGGTAATTAAGTAACCTAATTGATTTATAACGTAATGTGTTCCTGACAACTGTAGGCTACATGTAGGTACTATGTCCACTTCTTGGGCAGATATAGTAATTTGTTTTTGGTGTAAACGCTGTCTGAATGGCGACAACAGAGACAAAGGGTATTTGTTTCCAGCGTGTAGTTAGCTCTGTAGCTTTAGTGTTAAAGTACAATTGACGAATTAAAATCTTAATAACGTGTCTGTTTATCCATTTCAATATACACAGGATAGGATGTTATAATATCCATTATGCCACACTCCAAGATGAGCACTTCAAAAGTCAATATTTTAGAATGGACTTGGGTTGAGAGCAGATGCCTCATTGGAGGTTTTAAGGGGATACCCTCCATCCCGGATGTTTCGTTAATTTTAGCCCATGACACCTCCAGAAGGCTTAACGGTGAGGAATGACGTCTTAGAGCCACCCCCCTCTATATCCGCTCTCGGCACGGCCAGGTAGTTAAAAAAGTTGTTTATGAAGTTGAGAGATATCCCTATCCCTATTACCTATTCCTGCAAGCACTTTCTGCCAACTCTGCAGGGATACTTATCACCTGAAAAGAAGATAATCTTTCCCTACTCTGTTCCTGCAGGCTTGGTATATGACACTCTGCAGATATCCATATACCTATCCCTATTCCTGCAGGCGCTTTCTGCCAACTCTGCAGGGATACTTACCACCTGAAAAAAATAACTCTGTTCCTGCAGACTTGGTAAATGACGCTGTGAGGTTCCTGGGCACAGACCGAGATTGACACCACAGTAACAGTTTGGATTCAGACCCTTTTATTAGAAAACTGCATTCAACAGCGGTTGCTGGCTGGTTGGTTGGCTGGCTGGCTGGTTGGTTGGTTGCTTGCTGGCTGGCTGGCTGGCTGGCTGGCTGGCTGGCTGGCTGGCTGGCTGGCTGGCTGGCTGGCTGGCTGGCTGGCTGGCTGGCTGGCTGGCTGGCTGGCTGGCTGGCTGGCTGGCTGCAAGGTTCCTCCCCAGCGCTCTCCAACCAACTGCAAAGAAACTGACACCCATAAATATCATTCCAACTAATCACCAGATTGAACTCAGCTGGCGATCACTCAGTGGAATGCCTCACCACCACGGTCCTGCACCGCCCTCAACTGGACAGATGCCAGTTGCAACCTAGTTGCATCAGATGCAACCCTCACAGACGCTCTGCAGGAAAGACTTACCTTTTATACCTTTGTCCAGAGATTAAACCACTTTTTGTGGTTTTTCAACATGTTGTTTTTTACGTTTGTGCCCATATAGGATCTTTCCTTTTCAGCCACAGCCACAGGCTACTTCTTTCTGCTATATCTGATATAGCTTTTATTCTTTGCCGCAGATCCCTAACTCCTTAAGTAGTTTGGTTGTTGACATTGCCACAAATTCACGCCATCCAACTTCCACAGGACACACCTTTGTTCTCCAACCTCGCTGTTCTGCCACAGCTGCTAATTCGCTATAGCGTAGTTACTTTCTTTCGTATGCCTCGTCTATTGCTTCTTCCCATGGGACTGTTAGCTCTATAAAATAAGCAATTTGCTGTGTTGGACCAGAGTAATAAGTCTGGTCTTAAATTGTTTTTTGCAATCTCTGATGGGACTCTCAGTTGTTGGCTGACATCAGCAAGCATATTCCAATAACATGCTCACCTCAGCTGCCCTGAGCTTTGTTTTGGCCTATAACTCTTCCTTCCCAGAACTCCCTACCTGACAAAGCTAATGTGGTGCATGTTGACCTCTGCTCCAATGGGCAGGGCATTAACTGTTGAGCGCCTAAGCTCTATTGCTTCCGCCAAGCATTTTAGTACTTGATTGTGGCGCCAGGTATATCTTCCTTGAATAAGGCTCGTCTCACACCCAGACACTATGTGTTTGAAATTAGCCGTCCCCCCACAGAGGGAGCATGTTGGATCCTCACCTACCCATTGGCTAAGATTTGAAGGTGTTGCCAGTACGTCGTAGGTTGCTCTAACAATGAAGCTAATTCTTGTGGATTCCATTCCCCACAAGTCCTTCCAGGTAATTTTCCTCTGTTATACACTTGCCCAATTCAGCCATCACCCTTGTTTGGCTTGTGAGACCGTTTTAGTGCTCCTTATTGCTTCCTCTTGCTTACGTATCTGTTCTATCACTAATTTGCGTCGTTCCACGAGGGTTGATTTTGACTATCTCTGTTTACTTGTGCCAAGCCCAAATCCTCCTCGTCCATGTTGTACTTGCCCTACTATTTCCGGATGTTTAAGGGCTGCTTTTGCCTGCAGTACTGCCTCCTTTGGATTCCATTTCCATCATGTTGCTAATGTGGGTGCCTCTTTAAACTATCTCGGGATTCCGTGTCATTTCTAATCTAGCTTTAGTGCACTTAAATTCTTCTGTAAGCCCAGTAAGCGGCAGCTCCAGAGCACCTTTCCCATAGAGAGCCAGGCTACTAAGACATCATGGTACCTCTAACCATTTCCTAGCATAAAAGCTGACTCTTCTTTCTAGCTTTTCAACTTTAGTGATCAGTATATCATACACTGTCAATGGCCACATGAGCCGGGGTAGAAGTCCAAACTGTAGGTACCATAGTTTGAGCTTTCCTGGCAACCCTGACTTCTCAATGCTCTCTTGGCCTCTGTTAAATCCTATCCTTAATTCCTCCACCTGCTCCGAGTCTTTGAGGGTAGCATTGTACCACTTTCCGAGACTTTTGACAGGCTTTTCAATCACGGTTGGAATTGGATCCTCATCTATGAAGAAAGTTTTTTTGCACAATTTTGAGTTGCTTCTGTATTCCCCGGAGAACGAGAGGGTTTCCTCTATGCGACTGCGAGTCGCTGAGGGGAAGGCTCTGACTGTTGTTTGTGCTTATGCACCAAATGGCAGTTCAGAGTATCTGGCCTTCTTGGAGGTGCTGGGTGGGGTCCTGGAAAGGGTACCATCTAGAGACTCTACAGTTATGCTGGGGGACTTCAACGCTCATGTGGGTGACGATGGAGAAACCTGGAGGGGGGTGATTGGGAGGAATGGCCTGCCCGATCTGAACCCGAGTGGTGCTTTGTTGCTGAACTTCTGTGCTGGTCATGGATTGTCCATAACAAACATGTTCGAGCATAGGGAGGTTCATAAGTATACTTGGTACCAGAACACCCTAGGCAGCAGGTCGATGATCGACTTTGTGGTTGTATCATCAGATCTGCGGCCGTATGTCTTGGACACTCGGGTAAAGAGAGGAGCTGAGCTGTCAACTGATCACCACCTGAGGGTGAGTTGGATCAAAGGGTGGGGGAGGCTGCCGGGGAGGCTGCCGGACAGGCCCGGTAAACCCAAACGTGTAGTGAGGGTGAATTGGGAACGTCTGGCTGAGGCCCCTGTCTGGCAAACCGTTAAGACGGCTCAGGAAGGGAAAGTAGGGCTTGGCCCGGGCTCTATTGAGCAGGGGAGGAGAACTGCTGATCCGGACTGGGGATATCACCGGGCAGTGGAAGGAGCACTTTGAGGAACTCCTTAACCCCACCAACACGTCCTCTGTGGAGGGGGCAGAGTTCAAAGACTCGGGGGAAGCCTTACCCATATCCCTGGCCGAGGTCACTGAGGTAGTTAGGATGCTCCTCGGTGGCAAGGGGTCATGGGAGTTTGCCCATCCAGTCTATATGTGTTTGTGGACTTGAAGAAGGCCAACGAACGTGTCCCCCAGTGAGTCCTGAGGGGGGTACTGCGCGAGTATGCGGTACCGGCGTCGCTACGAGCCATTTGGTCCCTATATAAGTGAGTGAGAGCTGTGTTCATATACTCGGCACAAAGTCAAATAGGTTTTCAGTGGGTGTTGGACTGCGCTAAGGCTGCCCCTTGTCACCGATTCTGTTTGTGATTTTCATGAATAGAGTCTCAAGGGGTAGCAGGCAAATTGAGCATGTGGCAGTTTACAAATACTGGGGAATTTCACTAGATGAAAAGTTGTCACTTAAGAAGCATGTGCTTGAACTCATGAAGAAGGTGAGGATCAGACTTGGAGCTCTAGGATCACATCATGCTCTTCCCTTGAAAACAGAAAGACTATTGTAAAATCTACCCTCTTGTCAGTCATGGATTATGGTGATATTTTGTATTTGAAGCAGTTTGCTTCTGTTGAACAATTTATAAACTTTTATTGGAGGATTTGGGTGTTTGGTTGAAACATAAATATTGCACTGTATTGGAAATATTGTAACACAATTTCTATTTATATTTTTTGCTTATTTTTTTGACTTTGTTAATTTTTTGTTTTTGTAATTTATTTATTCTACCTTCAAACAGGGCACTGCTGGAAAAGAGACCTGGTCTCAGTTGATAACTCCTGTATAAGTAAATAAAATAATAAGCAGTTGTCTTATAATTAGTATGGAATCCCAGTTATCGCTAAATCATTTACTTTAATTTCTACACAAAAAACTAAATTGATTAATAAATGAATCTAAACATAAAATGTTACTTTAAGAAAAAAAGAAAAGGAAACTGAGGTACTCAAATTTTAAACATTCGAAGTATGTGGCGAAGTATAAGCGCTTTTGATTTTATCACCAAAGGACCTTGGTTGTATATTTCATAATGTATGCGCTTTGATGTTGGCCATTATTTAATGAGAGAAGTGCAAATGGTCCATATATAATATGTGGAACAATAGTCAACAAAAATTAATATGGGCATATTGTGTGAATCCACAAGGAGAACCCATCCTAGACTTTAAAGGAAGACACGACACTGAAATAATGAAGAGCGTATTTTGGGGGTTTGAATACATTTCCATTTTTCTTCCCATTTAAATTGAAATATTATTTCTGAAGGAAAGGTTTTCCCAAATACTTATTATTTTTCCCAACCACAGTGCCTAAAAGCAGAATAATTTCAGGCTGAATCTTATTCTTAACTAGTTGACTTGATATGTGTATTTTCCCACCCCACTAAATGTGTTTTATTTGAAATGATTGGTCTGTGGAAAACCACAATGTCCTAACAGTTAATTGCTTTTACTACCTAATATGGATTAATTTAAAACGTGTCAAATGCAAGGTCTCTCTTGCTTTATTGGATAACTTGTTATTGTTCTAACTTCCCTCAAAATCCATATGGGCACTAAAAAACAGCAGTGTATACTTTTGTATATTGCTTTACTAACGGAATTCCCAGCAAGTGGATTACTTACTGTTATTTTCAGCTATCCTCTGCAACAACATCCACATTATAGGGCTTTTATACCTATCCAGTGGGTTGCCAGGGTGCATTGTTTATATATAAAAGCATACAAACACGAACACCCACACCCACCCACACACACACACACACACACACACACACACACACACACACACACACACACACATTCCAAGCATTCAAGCGTAACAATTGAAGGGTCACCCCTATTTCTGAAACAGGGGTTATTATTAATAATAATAATAATAATAATAATAATAATAATAATAATAATAATAAAAATAATTCATTGTATTTAGTTTTTAGCATTTTTCTCTGAGACTCAAAGCGCTTTATACAAGTTGGTTGCCAATTATGTACACAGAGCGAACAACTAACGGACAGACAGCTATCAAACACAAGACTGCATGCATGATGCACGCATCTAGTCTTAAAATGTAAAACAATCTTGTCGCCAAGAAACTGCTCTCAGCAGCAATAGCTATGGCAGCTTATTGTGGCTTGGCACCATTTATGTAGCATTAGTGCAGCTGTCACACAATCGCGTTGATTGGCAGACTGCGGTGGATGCCAATATAAATAATCCACATTTAATGCCAGTTGGTATGCCCCCTAATCCTTCTATCCTCTAACCGTACGGTTCTTGTAAATATTCTTGTTATACTTGCAAACATCCCAAACGAATGCATGATACATGATAGCATGATTTGGAGATGATACTACGGATTACCCCCATTGACACATGACTTAAAATGACCATGTTCTGTGTAAAGCGACTGCTCCATTTAACCTGTGCATGGCTAAACAAAGTTTTATCAGTTCAAATTCACAACATGGGCCCTCGTCCACTTCCACCCTCTAGAGCTTTACCCAACCCTGTTAAAGTATGTTGGGGGATTAAAGACAGAGCTAAAATGCTTGTCGTTACCTATATAAATGGGTGCATGTTGTGGGGAAATTAAATTAATCCAGATCAGACTGCTTGTTGAATCCTGTCTCTGCAAGCATTGCAGCCTTATTAGTCATGAAAACAAGCAGTCGTTTGCTTCTCAATTCTATAATATACTCCTTCAAAATGCTTTTCATCTAGTCCCTCCACCCTATCTCTTCTATCTTTAAAAAACTGGTTTGTGTATTCTTCATCTCTGTTTACTATAGTGACTGCCTTGCATTGATCTTCTCTTTTCCAGACAAAATGATATGCCAAAAACGTTTTCTCTGTCCTTTTTAGTTTGGCATATTGGCAGCTAGCAGCAAGTCCTACTATGACATTGTTTGGATCTCTGGCTGACATTTGTAGAGTTTCACATCCCCTTAGATTTAAACTCAGGAAACACATGCATGATTGTGAATACATCTTTTGAGAAACCAGAGTAGCCCTGATCAAAAAAAGATAGAGTCTACACCTCAGCGAATGCACTTGGATTTAGGTACCGACTACAGGCATAATCAATGCTCTATTTATGGGACCTATTCAACATGAAAAAAGCTACTTTATATGTGTTGATTACATAATGGAGAGCTTTTAAAATTTTGTTTAATTTCTAACACGAAATGAGATGCCTCAGTACGGCCACCTAGTGACAGTGTTTTTAAACAGTGCACTTCATAGCCATGAGACAAAAGCTTTGACCTAACTTGTATTTCCTTGTTGTCTGCACACTCAAAAGACAGATATTTAGCAAGTGAATCTACAAAAAAATCATCTCTACAGCAATTTTCAGGGAAAAAGAACAAAACGTGCATTCTAATACAAAATCAAAGCAGCTGAAAAAGCCAGGAGAAATCCTGCTTGACATATTGATTTCATTTCATAATTCCAGATGAGATGCCTGCATAAAACGATAACATTGCTCAATGTAGGTGTCAGTACTGTACTTCCCCACAAATAATCATAGCCAACTAGCACACCTCTCGAAGGAGTCACACTTTATGTACTGTTAGGTATTGCAATGCATTTGCATACATCTATTTTGCTGTGTCCACTGTATTCAAAGCTGAACTGTACAAACGTGTGTGTATTGCTATTAAAATGGTCAACCTGCATATCAACTTGAATGTTACCGTTTAGAAAGTATGGACACCTTGGTTAGACAATGGTTTGTCTTTTGTGGTGTTGGCCTCTAAATTATTATGAAATTACACCACTGTTGCTACAAATGTTGGCAAACAGGAGAATTCTCACTGTCAAGAATTTGTGGAGTTAATATGTTTTAATCAGAGCCTTCATTAGTGCTGTTGAGTGTGATCATTTGTGTAAAACATTGTTAGAGACATCAAGGGCTTGTTTAAAATGAAAGCTACAACAAAAGTTAAATCTGCTTCTGGATAAATAATGGTAGGATACGATTAGCTAATTACAATAGAAGAAAATAGGTAAACCATAAAAAATACTCTGCTATCCATTTATAAAAGGCTTTTTGAATGTTCTACCCAAGGAAAACTATGGTACCATCAGAAAATGTGTACTTTTCTAAAATAATTCCAAATGTAAAATTCAACGTTGCCTTTTTTTGTTTACTAAAGGGGCCCTTTTATGCTTTTTGGGTTTTTCCCTTTCCGTTAGTATGTTATATAGCTTTTTGTGCATGTAAAAGGTCTGAAAAGATACAAAGCCCATAGTCCACACCAAAGGGAGCTACTCTCTCTCACAGAAAACACTGCTCCTGAACTGCCTGAAACTCCTCGTTTGTAGTCCGGCGTTTTCTTCCGTAACCTATCTCGTCACTAAGTCGCACATTTGAATAATGTTTGGCACGCCCTCAACCAGAGCCAGGGCGGGTGGTTTCGCCATGTCGAGAAAATGCTGTTTTGGTAAGCGCGAAGGCAATTCCCTTTGTTTGGCCAGCTGACCAATCAGAGCAGACTGGGCTCGTTGGGAGGGGGGGCCTTAAGACAGGTGCTAAAACGGAGCAGTGCACAGTGTATACATACACTGTAAAAAAAATAAAGTTGGCTCAACTTATAATTATGAGTAATTATGAGTAACCTGGCTGCCTGAAGATTGTGAGTAAGATGAGCAAAGAATATAGGTTCTGGCAAACTTCGTTATTTTAGTTTGATGTACTTCAATTTAAGTTCATGCCACTCACTATGAAAAGTCAATTTGACAAAATTGACATACACTACACTGATTATTTAATTACATTGACATGTATTTGTAAGTTGAATAAATAAATTTTCTCGACGCAGCACCTTAACGTAAATACGTCAGGTCAACATACTACTTTTTTTTCACTTTTGGGATTGTATCGCTTTGAGATTACTCTTGCAAAGTAAAGCACAATCCAAATAAATTCTATTATCATTAATATTACATTTAATAACTTGCTGGGATATATGCAAACATATTACCTCAATGGCCTATCAGGATAGCAGTAACGATGATTTACTTCACGAGGTCAAGAGTCAGGTGACGTCTTCAGTATGTTAATTAAATTGTTCTTGAGTAAACTTGAATGTCTAAGTTGCTTTGACTAATATGTTTTGCGTGATCAGTTGAGCAGGTTCCAACTTGAAATAACAAGTTGGCTCAATGTTTTCTTAATTTTAGTACCACTAACTTATTTACTTACTAACAAGTTGAACTAACTAAAAGGCCAAATATTTTTTTACAGTGTTGGTATACATAAGCTATACTATGTACAAGCTAAATGCATAGAAAACCATTAATATGATTCGAAGGCTATTGAAAATCTGCTCCAGTTCATTGTGTCATCTGCGTTTCAATTTGTTTGGATATAGCCTAAATATTACCGAATATCTACTTGCTTCCTACCCTGCTCAACCGATCAGCGATTGTTTGATGCACTGAGAAGACACTGCGCGGACGCACTGTTCGGATTTGGGAGGACTCTATGGGGTCATTAGTGTAGCAAATCTATTTGCAAAATCGTGTGGAGAGTTGTGTATCTGTATCTAAATCCGTGCGTGCGTAATCAGGTTTGTAAGTGTATAAAAAATATCCGTCTGTATTCAGATTTGCATGTGTATTGAGAGTTGTATACGTGTAGACAAATCTGTGAATGCGTGCATAGATCTGTAAATGTGTAGACAAATCTGTAAATACGTACGTGGATATTAATGGCTAAAAGTCTAAGTATTTTGCTGCAAGAGCTTAAAATACAGACAAGCATAAATTACAACTCACGCGGGCCTCTCAATTGTATGTATTTTTACACGTGACTTTTGCTACACTTCCGCCGTGACAGAGATCTGCATTCTCGAGATCTGTGCGTGTGTAGCGATTTGTCTGTGTCGAGATTCATCTGTGTGATAGAGATCCGTCCGTGTGGCGATTCGTCTGTGTGTCTCAGTAGAAATTTCTGTGACTCCCAAAGTGCACTTCGACATGTAACATCCAATCAACGCGTTTATAATAATGTCACATGAGCCGGTAAATAAGCTTTGAACTAGGCTACATCTTAAACTAGGTTATAGAATATAGGCTATGTTAGTCGTTACATTTGCCGAGGCTGCAATTTAATGGTATCTGGTGTTGCTGTTTCGCTCCCAAGTTATTTTCTCTTAGATATTCTAACTAATTCCGTTAGTAATGGGTATTCAGTTAGTTTACATTCTCAAACACAACTTTCAAATGATCTATTGCATTCATATGGAAGCCCTTAACTGCCACACATTCATATGCAATATGCAATATCAATTAATGCATTGCTTACACTGGGTGCTACTAATAACTATTGCTCACTGAACTATTGCTCACTGATTGACCGGCCCATTTTAGCCGCCAGAATTTTAAACTTTGATTGGATGTAGTGTGTTGAAGAGCACAGCCATATAAGAAAGGCAAATAAAGGTTTACGCTTGGCAGTTTCACAACCAGACCAAAATGCGAACGAACCCCCATATATATCCGTCCATAGACGTTGACGAACTGAATAAAATTATTATTTAGCTTAAGAGATGGTTTTGTGAAGTTACATTTAAACGGCACATTAAGATATCATGCCATATATTGCACTAGGCCTACTGATTATACAATGTAATTATTTGCACTATAGGCTACTTATGCATTATCAAAAGCTGCTGCAGTCTAGTTACTATAGACTACTTCACTATTGGTTTTACTGTAGACCGTGCAGTGCTAGGTTAGGCCCTATAATTTTTGTTAATTCTGATAGAAATAACCATATAGCCCCTCAGGCTTACAGTAGAATCATACGCACTTCTGATGAAAAAGACAAGCTTTGTGTGAACCAAAATGTGTTTATTAAAATAACTTTCGCCATGCCAATATAAAATGGCCAGTTGTGCCCCTCACAACTCTCCTACAATTTCTTTAGTATTTGTCTATCAAATTTCTCTTTCTCACTTATTAAAAAGCAAGGAAAGTTGGATAGTTGGAGATTAAACTGTTTACACTTTCATTAGTAGCCCAAGTACAACGTTACCTTAATTTAGCTAAATTAATACTGCGTTCAAGAGCAATAACTTAAAACGTTAACATCACTAGAAATATTGCAACAAATTGCAAAACAATCGACCATTAGCATATCGTTCAAGTTTCATATTTTTCTACTGAGACACATTACGTATATAACATCGTCACACACAGACGAATCGCCACACGGACGGATCTCTGTCACACACACGAATCTCGACACAGACAAATCGCTACACACGCACAGATCTCAAGAATGCAGATCTCTGCAACGGCAGTAGAGTAGCAAAAGCAAAAGTCACGTGTAAAAACACTCAATTGAGAGGCCCGCGTGAGTTGTAATTTATGCTTGTCTGTATTTTCAACTCAGGCAGCAAAATACTTAGACTTTTAGCCATTAATATCCACGTACGTATTTACAGATTTGTCTAAACATTTACAGATCTATGCACGCATTCACCGATTTGTCAACACATATACAACTCTCAATACACTTGCAAATCTGAATAGACGGATATTTTTTATACACTTACAAACCTGATTACGCACGCACGGATTGAAATACAGATACACAACTCTCCACACGCATTTGCAAATAGTTTTGCTACAATAATGACCCCATACCATAGGACTCCCCGTCAACACGTCGGTGGGCCTCAGTGAGCTACGCTTTCCCAGAAACCCCTTCTCTGCGAAGCTACAGAGAGACGTTTACGTGCTCCTCCGCAGAAGTATAAACCAGGCTTGTGCGCCTCTTTTCCAGTGGACGATGTCTGGAACCATTTCTTTAAGGTAACTACTATATGGTTCTGGGCTGTGCCATTAAATTCAGGGGTAGCCCACAACTTGAAATTGGCTATAATAACTTGAAGAAAAGTTGTTGTTTAGATTACATGTTAAAAAGTAATTTCACAGACTGCGTGGGCTGAAACTTAATATTTTTAGAGACTTACAAGTTGCACTGTAAGCATGCAGGTGCTAGGCCTATACCTTGAAGGTGCTCGATATTATTGTCACTATTAAAAAGATAGGCTATACATTTATTTAATGAAACAGCTAACTAAAAACCTATAAAGCGTATATTTATAATTATTGTTGTAATTATATTCAAATATAGACTAAAGCTGTATTTCCTATCCCCATTGTCAATCTTAAATGTGAATGGTTTTTTTTTGCCGCGAGAGAGGAGCGCACATGGAAAGAGCACACATCGCACGTTTCCTACCCGTGTGCCAAGTATGTTTACAACGGTTACTGGTGCTGATGTTGAATCTTTTCTATTACAATTTTTAGTTTTTTGAGAGAAGCGTACTAAACCGTTAACCTGATGGTCAAGATCGCAGATTGGCCAATCATGTTGGAGGAACCAGGGCAGGAAATGCAGCGTGTGTTGCTGTACACTAGCTAATAAGATCTTGATGGTACTTTTTATGGTTATTTTAGCTTTAACTATCTTGTTTGGCAACTCTGTGACTTTGGCCATGATACTTGCACTGCAAAGGTTACTTCAAGTCATTGGCAGTGAAGCATTTTCGTGTCACTTTATCCGTTTACGCGGAGATCACACTTATGTTGAAGGACTCCTCGCCAGAATGGACCATGAACAATTCACAAGGATCAGCTTTTCATCCGTGTAAAATAATTGGTCCCATATAGACTTTGGTGTCTATAACAACTATATTTCTATTAACAGTCGAAAGGAGCATCACCTTCTATTGCACAAGGAATCTGTGATTACACGTAGAAGAATCACAATGTTTATTATGTTCTCATGGACGGGGAGTTTCTTTCTGTTGGCATAGTCGTCTTTAGAAATGAAACAGTACTCAAGTACAATCCGTGTAACAGAATGTGTAATTACGCGCTTGGCATTACAGAGCATCCGAGCAAGGCGTGGAACATTCTGCTCCTGTTCCCAGCCTTTTACTTCACACTTCTTGGCAGTACCATTGTGATCAATATAATATCTCTCTCAAGCATTAGACAGCACTCAGGTGCAGAAAACAAATAGCCAAAAGTGTGATATATTGATTTGAAGAGGACATTTACTTTTGGCAAGTTTAAGACACTATAAAATGTTATAGAGAAATGTAAAAAACAGGAATTCATGGTTAATATGTTGTCATGTTAAAAATGTTTTCTAATACTTACCTGACAATTAATCGTTAATCTTCTTGTTGAGCCTTTTGAGAATTGATGCTGTTAATTGATTACTAATGCCTCGAAAGGGAGCTCGCGGCCACGATGCCCCATTCTCGCTTGAGCTGGCAGAAAAGGAAGCATCGTGTCCGTGTGTTTTGATTGATTTTCACCCCTTTTCAGGGCACAACATTTTGGAGGCTCCGCTGAGATGAATGTGATGAGGACCAGCTGTCCTAGATAGATGTCCCCGATCATCATTCAGCCCTTCACATCTACAACCAAGGTGGACAGTAGCGTGTAGTGGTTCCAACAACTACGTAGAGAGACTTGCATGTAATCTGAGCCCAACCACTGGTGCTGTCATGCGAAAATGTGTCCGGCTGCGAAAATGTGTCCGGGTTGCGTCACAATGCATTGTTGTTTGCTACAATGTTGAATTTTGCCACTCTCACAGTTCGCGGGCTAAAAGCTCGCGCTAGCATCAGTCGCGGGCTAGGCAACACTTTATTAGATTTTACCCTCAGAGCGGCTCGCGACGCTGTTTACGCGACATCTAAGTGACAGCTGACTGCCCCTGCTACAAGACTGCTAAATGTTTTTGCGGCCAAAATGTCATTACTTGTATGATTAACTGAACAAGGAGAGCTGTGTTGTCTATTCTGTGAAAAGAAGGTTCTGCATCACACTGGTATTGTTCACAAATCAGACATTGAAATGGCATGATCAGAGCAAGAAGACTTGAAATTAGAAATTGGTGCTGCATTATATATGTTGACAAGAGATGCTTTGATTGAAGTGTGTGATTTTCTAAGTATTGTTGGTTCTAAATTTGAAAAGGTGTCAGGCAAAGCCGCTCCTCTCTTAGCTCACGTCACCGGGCATTTAGAGGGAGAAGAACTAGGTGAACTTGAGGATCAGGGTATGGCAGAGCTACTGATTTTAAAAGATAAAATTGTTGAATTGCAACAACCTACTCAATATAGTGCAGTCGAACAGGTAGCCACAGATTCAAAACAGACAGAGTGGGTGCAAGAGCAGGTTGTTCAGCCTTCAGAGGCAGAGCATTTAAAAAAAGAGATAGAGACACTACAATAAGTACTATCTTTATCACTACAGGAGAAACCAAATCAAACCAGTAAAGAAAAAAATTCAGTGAGTAAGGAAGATAAGTAATTAGTGCTAAACAAGACCCTGTCTCAGCTCGACAGACCCCCCAACCTTGTCTTCCATTACAGTGGAGCAGAGAATTTAAAATATCAGGCCGGATTGGTGAGCCGGGGCAAAAAGACAAACTTACCTTATCCAGTCTAGCACACCAAATTAAACATGGCATCAGCAAGGGATTTCCCAAAATAGAAATAGTTGATGCAGTGATTAGGGCAATAGCACCAGGCTTACAATTGCGCAGCTATCTGGAGGGAAAAATTAACCTAACTTTACCTACTTTACGGAGAATTCTTAGATCCCATTACCAAGAAAAGGGTGCAACAGAACTGTACAAACAACTCACCTCAGAGGTCCAAAGTAGCAAGGAAAGTCCACAAAATTTCCTGATCCGTGCCCTAGATTTAAGACAGAAAATCCTTTTTGCCTCACAAGAAGCCGAATCTGGTCAAAGATACGACCCTGTCCTTGTACAGAGTATGTTTCGCCATACTGTTCTGACAGGCCTGCAAAACGATAGCATTAGAAGCGACCTCCAGCCGTACCTGCAACAAACAACAACAAGTGATGAGCTTCTTCTCGAGAAACTCAATGTTGCTTGCGCAAATGAAGCAGAGAGACAAAATAAAAAGAAACTACTTACCCAATAGCGACCAACCACTGTGCACTCAGCTCAGTCAAATGATCCACCTGCAGATAAAAAAACTAAAAACCCAAATCCAGAATACACTTACAAAGCCCAGCCTGATGTACTAAATTAACTGAAAGAAATACGTTCTGATATGGCATTATTGAAAAATCAAGGCGCAGAGGTTGCTCAAATCGGAAAATCAATTCGACAGCCTACCTCAGCGCAGACCTGGTATCTGGCCTCAGCGCAGGAATATATTCTCCCTCCCCAGTTTCAATACCCACCACAAAACTGCTGGCCTCCTCAAGGACCAGGACGAAGAGACACAGCTCAATTTCAGCAAAGGTTTTCTCCACAACACCAGTATCCGACTCCGAATCGTACACGCCCGAGAAAATGTATTGGCTGTCAGCAAAGTAGGAGTGAATATTGCACCCATTGCTACAGATGCGGTAGTAGTGAACACTTCCTTGCAGGTTGCAGGGTGAGAGGAACCAGACAAGACAAAGAGGATCCTTTCAATGAAAGAGGGTTGCCCCCACGGGACAGGGAGTAACCAGTAACAGTGGAACGTCCCAACAACATTGTGCCCACTGTGGTGTCCCTGGGAAATACCAAATATTCAGAAGATGTGCATCCTGTAAAAAAGATACTTACTGTTCTAAAACCTGTCAAGCTGAACATTGGCCAAAACATAGAAAACGATGTCACCAGCAACCACACCCAAGGGCAAATTCCACTCGTATCAATAAAGAGGACAGTCATTCTCGTCTTGTTGCCCTCGTAGGGAAACAGTGTATAGTTGAGTGCTACATACAAGGCTGTAGAACCCAAGCATTATGGGATACAGGCTCCCAAGTCTGTATTGTCGATGAAAAGTGGAAAAAGATACATTTGCCACGTGAAAAGTTAAGGGATGTCGCTGAGCTACTTGATGTACCTAATGATTTGTATGTTACAGCTGCCAACGGACAGAGCATGCCTTATAAGGGTTTCATTGAGGTCACTTTTGGATTAGCTGCAGAGGCAGCCAACCCCAAAGAGCTGGTTGTCCCCATGCTAGTGATGAAAGGGGGAAGTCTTCTACAGCCCATAATAGGCTTTAATGTCATTGAGCAAATAGTAAAAACCAGCACTACAGAACAACTGGATGCTACGAGAAGAGAACAATTGAATGAGACATTAAGAGTGGCTTTCCCTAGCCTTGAAAAAGAAAATGTTACAACCTTCATTGATCTGGTAACTGCAGAACAGTCATGTGACTATGTTGTGAAAACGACAAGAGAAAAAGTAATTGTACCTAAACACACCTCTGTTCAGGTTGACTGTAAGGTGCAGACACGGCCACTGGGGAAAGACACCACCCTTCTCTTTGAACCTGAAATAAATCCCCAGTGGGCTGAAGGCCTTGAGTTTTGTGAGACATTGGTAAAGCTCCGAAGTGGTGTCTCACCCTACATTGTTCTTGATGTGCCAAATCCCACTGATCATGATATTGAGTTGTCAGGAAGAACTGTTGTGGGTACCTTACAGCAAGTCCAGGTTGTGTATCCAACCACTATCTTGGAGAAACCCAGTCATTGCCCTCCCGTGTCAGTGAGCCAAGTGAATGCAGGGAGTGAGCAAAGTACTGACACTCCATGGGATCCACCAATTTACCTCAGCCATCTGAATGAATCTGAAAGAGAATTAGTTCAAAGAATGCTTCGTGAAGAATGCTCCTCTTTTTCCAAGTCAGATGACGATATTGGTTGTATCGAAAAGCTGAAGTTGAGTATATCATTAAAGGATATGGATCCTGTTGCGCGCACTTACCTGTCGGTACCCAAGCCGCTATATAAAGAGATGAAAGACTATTTGCACAATCTGATTGCGCAAGGGTGGGTAAAGAAGTCCAACTCTCATTTTGCCTCACCGATTGTCTGTGTAAGAAAAAAGGATGGCAGCTTACGTCTTTGCATAGATTATAGAGAAATAAACAAAAAGACTCACCCTGACAGACAACCAATTCCTCGAGTGCAGGACATCCTTGACAGTCTTGGTGGCCACTCTTGGTTTTCATTGCTTGACCAAGGAAAGGCCTACCATCAGGGCTTTATGGATGAAGACAGCAGGCCTTTGACCGCATTTGTGACTAAATGGGGCCTGTACGAATGGATAAGAATTCCATTCGGACTAATGAACGCACCTGCAGCCTTTCAACGCTGTATGGAGGAGTGTTTGGAAGATGTGCAAGACAAAATCTGCGTCCCCTACCTGGATGACACATTAGTGTACAGTCAAACATTTGAGGATCATGTAAACCACGTCAGAAAAGTGCTTCAGCTGTTGAGGAAGTACGGAATCAAACTAAAACCAAGCAAGTGCGAATTATTTAAACGTGAGGTCCGCTATCTGGGAAGAATAATTTCTGCTGAAGGTAGCAAAATCGATCCAGCTGACGCCATCGCCCTGTGAGGGCCTTGAAAGAAAAGAAACCAAGCAATGTTGGAGAGATAGGAACTATTATGGGCTTGTTGAGTTATTACAGACAATACGTACAGGACTTTTCTCGGCTCGCAGGGCCACTATATAACTTGCTGAAGGAGACAAAAGAAGACAAAAATGTGCCACAAAACAGTAAAAACAAGATGAGTTACAGGGAAGTGTAAAGGGGTGCCGTCACACAAACTAATTGTGTGGACTGAGGGACACCAACGCATATTGGAACGGCTAATAGATTGTCTGGTTGAACCACCAGTCCTCGGGTTCCCAGATTTCACACAGCCATTTATCCTCCACACAGATGCCTCAAACCAAGGCCTTGGAGCCGTACTATACCAACAACAAGATGATAAACTCCGTGTAATAGCCTATGGTTCTCGGACACTGACTGGATCTGAAAGAAATTACCATCTACATTCAGGAAAATTTGAATTTCTCGCCTTGAAGTGGGCAGTAACACAAAAAATTCAGAGATTACCTGTACTATGCGCCTACTTTCACTGCGTTTAGCGATAATAATCCGCTGACCTATGTCCCGTCAAGTGCCAAGCTCAACGCAACCGGACATAGATGGGTAGCAGAGCTGGCTGACTTCCATTTTACCATTCGATATCGTCCAGGTAAAGACAATGTGGATGCTGACAGTCTATCAAGAATGCCTGTTAATATTGAAGTGATGATGGGACAGTGCACCGAAGAATTGGCATCCAATTGTGTAGCAGCGACAACCCAAGCCGTAGAGATGCAAGACTCCAGCTCACCGTGGGTCTGTCCAGTATTTATCTCTGCCCAATGTGCAACAGTGAATGAAGAGACACACAAGCCATTATCAATTGCTGAGATTAGACAAGCGCAGCGAGATGATACAAATATTGCTCCAGTATTACAGTGTAAATTAAGAGACAACAAGCCATCTAGACATGAACTTGATGGCTTCAGTGTGCAAAGAAAGTGTCTGCTGCATGGATGGGAAAGACTTCATGCTGATGAAGATGGCATTCTTCGCAGAAAGACATCAAACAAAACACAGCTTGTATTACCGGAGAGGTATAAGACCACTGTACTGAAAGAGTTGCATGATGAGATGGGCCATCAAGGCATTGATCGAACAACATCACTGATCAGAGAGAGATTCTTCTGGCCTTACATGCAAAAAGAAATTGAACATTATGTGGCGAGGACTTGTACTTGCCTGAAACGAAAGACACCATGCAAAGAAACACGGGCACCTCTTACTAATATCATCACCACACAGCCATTTGAACTTGTGTTGATAGATTTTTTACACTTGGATTAGTAATTGTTGATCACTTCAACCGGTTTGCCCAAGCTTATACCACCACCTCCAAATCTGCTAAAAACGGTCGCCGATCGAATATTTAATGATTATGCCCTGAAGTTTGGACTGCCAACATGGATACACCACGATCAGGGTGGTGAATTCGAGAACCAGCTCTTTGCCCAGCTGAAAAAGAACTGTGGTATACTAGGATCTCGAACGACCCCATATCATCCACAAGGAAATGGACAAGTCGAGCGTTTATCGAACATTGCTTCAAATGCTTAAGACACTTACCGTTAAGCAGAAGACAAACTGGAGAGAATCGTTGAACAAGTTGATCTATGCATATAATTGTACATGGTGTGAGGTAACAGGTTTCTCCCCTTTCTACCTTTTATTTGGAAGGTCCCCATGGTTACCAATTGATCTCTTGTTTGGTATCACCACCGAGACAGGAAAAACAGATCATCAAAAATACATGGAGAAATGGAAAAAAGAAATGCAGGAAGCATATGAAATAGTACAAGAGAATGCAAAAAAGTCAACAGAGAGAGGTAAAAGACATTATGATGGAAAAGTCAGGAGCTCAGTATTGTATCCCGGCGATCGTGTTCTTGTAAGAAATCTGACACCTATAGGGGAGGCACTGGAAAACTTTGCAATCAATGGGAAGAGAATACTCATGTTGTAATCCACCAAGTTGGAGAAGATATCCCCGTCTACGAAGTCAAGCCTGAGCAGGGAAGAGGAAGATCTAGAGTCATGCATCGTAACCTTTTGCTACTGTGTGACCACTTACCATTGGAAATTCAGCCAAAAACAGTAGTGTCTAAGCGAAAGAAGAGGATGACTGAAACAACCGCAGAGAATGCAACTCAGGAAGAGGACGCAGAACAAGACGAATGGGGAAACTATTATAGACCAGTAGTACAGCCTAAAGCAGCTATTAAGGACCGAACCATCGAGCATGCCAACACTTCGCTGACAAACCATTGACTGGAGAAAAGTCCAAAACAAACACAAATGAGTCTGTGACACATCAGGAGAATGTGCTGCTGGAAGATAACCAAAGTGAAAATGAACAACCAGTGGAGGAAGCACAAGATGAGACTCCGGGATCCCCGTATCCAAATTCAGAGGAAGATGACAGAGAACAAAGACGTTACTTGCAGAGAAGAGAAAGACGGGCCCCTGAGATCTTCACCTATGACCAACTTGGGACTCCAGTATGCTATAGTGCATCAAATGCAAATGAAATGCCTCACCAATATCAGCCCATGTTGTATAGAGATGTTCAACAAGTGACAATGTGGACAAATCCATTCCCAGTTTACCAACCCTTATTTATGCAAGGATACTAGGCATAAAACAGACTGGTCATACAGAGATTGTTTGAAGCTCACTAGATCTTGTGGAGTCACGTATACCCAGTATGTTTATACTTATTGTGTGAACATTTGTTACATTGTGATCTCCATTAAAATATATTTAATGTAATTGGGACACAATGGATTGAGAACCTTTGGTTCATATAAAATGTGATGTCGGGACGACATCCAAATTTTGCAGGGGAGTGTGTGATATATTGATTTGAAGAGGACATTTACTTTTGGCAAGTTTAAGACACTAAAAAGTTACAGAGAAATGTAAAAAAATAGGATTTCATGGTTAATATGTTGTCATGTTAAAACTTTTTTTCTAATATTTACCTGACAATCAATCGTTAATCTTCTCGTTGAGCCTTTTGAGAATTGATGCTGTTAATTGATTACTAATGCCTGCAAATGCAGAAAGGGGAGCTCGCGGCCACGATGCCCCATTCTCGCTTGAGCTGGCAGAAAAGGAAGCATTGTGTCCGTGTGTTTTGATTGATTTTGACCCCTTTTCAGGGCACAACAAAAGCAACTGTCAAACCTCCAATAAACCTACTTTCTCTGACATTAAGGCTGCCAAGACTATTTGGACATTAACACTAGCATTCACAGCATTGTTTACACCTATTGCAGTTTTTGTTGTGGAAATGTCATTGGAAATGAATGGTGCAATTTTTCCTTTTTTCCTTTTGGATATTAGCCGTGAACAGCAGTTGGAATGTTATCATTTACAGTGTGACATATCAGAAGTTTAAGCTAAGGGGCGCACAGGTTTTTATTACCTTCCAAGAGAAATGGTTCAGTAACCTAAAAGGTTCAATAACTTGAATAGGGGAGTCCGGTTGTAACTCCGGGAGAGTTGGAAGATCAGAAATTACACCAATTAGGGATAAGACAGGAGTCATATGATAATTTCAGTGTATAACTAGCCGACTTCTTCCTTGGTAGTATACCACATGGTGGTTGTAAAGGCTGGAAACAGGCGCATGCAGATTCTATTGTGAAAAAAATGATTTTGAGCTAAGACAGTAATTTTTTTGACCAAGACTAAATTTTGATTAGTACTTATAATATTGCAGAAAAAATCATATGATTTATATTAGATTCACTCGTAGTTTATCAGGCAACATGTGATTGTGGTAGTGATTTTCCCCCTGCTAATTTTAAACCACTATGTTAACACAGCTAGCTAAGCAATGGCTAGTCTCGCGATGCCAGACTTATCTCCACACTTGTTTTGTCTTCTTGTTACAACTTACCCCAGTAGCGGGGTAAGTTGTAACATAGGAACACCATGCATTTGACCTAAACTCACAAGGTCTTTGATATTCTTGCAGAGGTTTAAATTGGTGCCATTTGTAGTAAACAAATGTGGGTACTTTGTATAAAAGGAAAAGTGTTACAAGCATACCCGGTCTCCCCTACATAGGTTTATTGAATAAAGTACGCTACTTCCCATAGGAAAGTGTAGCACCTGTAGGGAATTTGTTGATGTACCCTACTGGAAAAGATCTGTAAAAATCATACAGGATACATATATTCTATATACAAAACATGTAAAATTAATATATGGTATAAAACTAGCATATACAATTCTTACTAGAATTCAGTAGTTCTTAAACATATAAGGCACTCCATATAAAAATATTACATTGAGATCTTATTCAAATTGTATATGTTAAATGATGTATCTGTGTGGCACTAAATCGACATACAGAATTCAAACACTTTTGAAAGTTGATTTATACTTTGTGTGTTCATTCACACAGTCTAGTCACAGTAGCCAATTCCACAATGGTTACAATGCTTAAAAACTACTGAATTCTAGTAAAAAATTGTATATGTCAGTACTATGAATTTTATTGTATAGCCTATGTATATTTTATGATTTATGTAATTTCCCTCCTGGGGATAAATAAAGTATCTATCTCAACAGACGTTTTGCATATAGAAAGACATGAATCACCCATATTACGAAAGACATCAATGTGTGTCATCAATTATTTATGGGTTTTATTGTTTGTTACACTTTCTACACATTGTTGTACATTTTTGTATTTTATTTACCGTCAGGTCTTACAATATTTATTCATTTTAAAACATTCCAGTACAATCCCAAAGTAAGAAGAACCACCACAAATACGATAATGTGGCTTATGAATTCTGTCATTTTTGAACTACCACTCTGGGACCATCCCAGAATAATTTTTTTACTGTGACATTTTTAACCTCCCTTGTACCCTGGTCCATTTGACAGTCTATTATATTTAATTTGAACAACATTCCAACACTAATATTGTACACTGATCTGGATTTCAATGTTGGGTGCTGCAGTATTGTTACAACCCTTACCTTCGCCATTATATTATGGTGGGTGTACAACAGCACTGTCACCCAGGGCCTATACCACAAACGTAGGTTAACTACTCCGATCTAACTCAGGGTTAACAAGGAAGGAAACTCGGAGTTGACAAACTCTGATTATCCAAATGGGTGTTAAGCGGTACTACAACGGTGATTAAGATGTGTGTTAGTTAAGTTGGTGTTAACTCCATGGAAATAAATGTTAACGGCTAAATCTAGGCAGCGCATTGTCGAGAGTAAAGTCCTAACAGTATTCTTGTCGTATGTGCATTTTTAAGCAAAGCTACAGTCAATTTTACTCTCCCAAATTTTCTAACCAAAATACAATTTTAACCAATGTGTCCTATTTTTGCATTATGGACACTTGTTTAATTTATTATTGAGATGAAAGGATACATAAAATAATATATCTAAGATGTGAAAACAATTAGTATTAGGCTATTAAATTATAGCCTACACATGGGCTACTCCCTAAAGCACATAGGCTGTATGAATGACATTCTAACAATCATCAGCTGCAACCCCAGCGAAAAGCGCATTGAGATTATGCTTTTTTTAAATCAACTGTTAAGGTACAGGTTGAACGATACACTTTTTGGAAGATAACTTTGAATTGGCAAGAGCTTTTTAGCCTTTATATTAACACTTAGACTATATGTTGTAAAACAAAGTGTTAATTTTTAATGAACTAAACGACTGCCGAAAAAAACATATTTGTGTCCACTCCAGACGTTTTGCAACGCTTTATGCAACGCAATTTTCCCGATTACCGCATAGAGTGCTTGACATGGAGTTAACCACGAACATAAAACTGCTCGGAGCAGTTTAGAGATGCAGCGTAAATTGCTTTGAAACATACCTCGGGTAAAACATAGCATCTGCTTTGATGGCGCTCAGTGAAACTTTATTTAACGTTAGACATATAGGGAGCAAGCCCAAATAAGCGTTTACATTTTTTCTCAGACATAGCTATAATTTACGTAACTTGAACGATTTACTGTTTTCCTTTCACAAAGATGTTTAACCGCGCCCCACCAGACATCGGCGCGGTCCAATGTGTCCCAATGTGTCGTCGTCGTCGTCGTCGTCGTCGTCCCCCCCCCCCCCAGCAAACTGGCGTGCTGTGCGTCAGTTGCACCTGTGAAGCCTGGCTCTTCTGCGAAGCACCACGTAAACAGCTCTGCGTAGCTTCCAAGAGCAGGGGTTTCTGGGAAAGCGTAGCTCACCGATGCCTGCTGACGTGTTTGACGGGGAGTCCGCCCAAATCCTTACAGCCTGTGGCACGAAGCGTCTTCTCAGTGCGTCAAACAATCGCTGATTGCTGATTGCTGATGTATTCGGTAATATTTTTGGCTGTATCCAAAACAAATGAAAATGCAGATGCCACAATGAAATGGAGCAGGTGGGCTGATTTTCAATAGCCTTCAAATCATAATAGTGGTTTTAGGCACTTAGCTTGTACATAGGCTAAATGTTACAACTGTTTTAAACCGTATGTGAAAGTATTGAAAAGCACGTTGGTCAGCTCTGCATGTGCTCTATAAATTAACTTGATTTGATTTAATATAAGAAAATATGAAAAGCAGTGAGCAACCTTTGTCTAGTTGTTTATACTTTCGCGGGACATGAACGGGAGTTTCCGTGCCTGTGCTTCTTCTACGGTTTTCTGGACATTCAGGATTACTGAATGCGACACTACCACCTAGTGGGCCCCTTAAACTTACGTTGAAGTATGTAGGTAAACTACTGTGCAAACGGAAGCGCCAAATGAACGTTTACGTTCGCTAACGCGCTCACGGAGAAGTATAAACCAGGCTTGAGCTATGACCTCAGTGATTAGGTGAACTTGATGAGATGGGTGAAAACGTCACTAGGTATGTTAAAATTAAATATTTAAATCTCGACATAATCATCTTGCCTACTTCGATACAGCAGTTTTTTTGTTGATAACATTATAACCACAAAATTGTCTAGCTGTATCGTCAAGTGAAGTTACAGTATCATCTAAAAAGTTAGCTTCATAGTTTTGAACTTGTGAAATAACGTTAGCACTAGCGCTAGCTATGTTAGCCTAGCTAGCCAGGTTAGGTAGACTTGGCTAACGTTTACCTAGCTATTTCATATCACACTTTACGTTTTATTTTCATGTATAACATAACATTATGCCAGCCTCAGACTACACAAATTCAGGCCGTTCTCAACACGATGTAGCCAGTTAAGACACATTTCCAGCGATGGTCTGGGCATTTACAGATACAATCCCACGACAAACCAACACATACATACTAGCATGTCAGAATTTGTTTATGCCTGCTTTGCTCGCCTTGTGTTGTGTTTGAAATCTCCTACAATGGTGAACTTCACACTGGGTCGTAAACGTGTTCATTGGTTGGGGTCAAACGTGTAACGCTAGTGTGTCATTTCTCCCTGCATATTTTCGATGTGTCTACACGGAAATCATGTCATGTGTGATATATTTGGATTATGAAATAGGCCTTCTCTATTAATCTTGTGTTCACAGATTGAAATATACCCAGAAACACAAGTGTTCTGTGACAAACTGGCTTGGGCTTCATCGTTGAATGCCTGTTCAGGGTCTGTCTTCCTTCATGGCTGTGTTTCCGGTGGATGTTCACCTGAAGAGCAACTTGAGAAGGCAAATCCGGGAGGGAAGGCAAAGCAGGACTGCTCTGGACCCCAAAAAAGTTGATGCCATTTATAGTATGTTGATATGTGTTTGTTTGTGATGTGTGGGGCTAACATGAATGAAAATGTAAAGGATATGGGGATAAATGTAAAAGAAATGTTCACCCATTTTAGGAAGAAATGTGTTACTGTTATTGACTAATATTAATTAATGATTTATTTATTCATAGGAGCCACACTGAAACAATGGCCCCAGGCTACGCCCTCATAAACAGGAACAGCGATCAACGCCAATCTTGATGAGCTCCGGAGCAAGACATGGGTTGAGAACAAGAAACATTAAGACAAAGAAACTGAGGGAACCCTGTTGCTTTTGGACAATTAAAACCCAGTTAACTCTCAAAATTGGTCCTCAGAAGGACTTCTTTTTAGTTTTTTGGCAGAAGTCATGTTGTCCTGAACATAGAATGACGACTACCTGTTTATCAGAACATGTTTTGGTCAGACGCACTGCACTTCGTGTTTTTGCATTTACTGGATTAAATATATTATTTAAATATACAAATGTTGGGATTCCTCATTCTTTTCTCATATGTTACTAAATAAAAATGGTGTGCTAATTTAATAAACATATGTTCCTTACACTTTTCCTAGATTGAGGCATATAAAAACCATATATGTTTAAAATGCAAATCATATAGAGATTTTATATAGTTTTCATGTACATTTTGTATATGTTGACATACATAAATGGGGTGAATAATTTGTGAGAACTAATGTTTTTTACAGAAATCATGCAGTGGGACTAATAAGAACAGATACAAACCATGTATGTTTATAATGCGTATCATACATATATTATAATGTTTTCATATACATTTTGAATATGTTGACACACAAATGGGTAAACAATTTTGTTAGAATTAATATATGTTTTTTACACAAATCATGCAGTGGGACCAATAAGAACACATAAGAAACCATATATGTTTATAGCGTGAATTATACATATAATGTTTTCATATACATTTTGTATATGTTGACACATAAATGGGGTCAAAATCTTGTGAGGAATATATATGTTTCTCACACAATTCATTGAATGGGACATATAAGAACACATAAAAACCATAT
Source organism: Galaxias olidus (assembly GCA_026901105.3). Classification (NCBI taxonomy): domain Eukaryota; kingdom Metazoa; phylum Chordata; class Actinopteri; order Galaxiiformes; family Galaxiidae; genus Galaxias; species Galaxias olidus. The sequence continues at coordinate 37,019 of JAPMUY010006519.1, forward strand.
GTGTTTAAAAATGAGTCATACATATATTATGTTGTTTTCATATTCATTTTCTATGTGTAGACAAACAGGGTAAAACATTTGTGAGAATTAATATATGTTTCTTACTCAAATCATGCAGTGGGACCTATAAGAAACCATATATGTTTAAAATGCGAGTCATACATATATTATGTTTTCATTTTCATTTTATATATGTTGACACGTTAATGGGGTCAAAGTTTTATGAGAACTCTATTTGTTTCTTACACAAATCATGCCGTGGAACATATAAGAACCTCACATGTTTCTTGTTTGGACTTAGATATCATATGACATTCTTATTGTTTCACTGTATACAAAAGGGGCCATAATCATGCATGAATTCATATATGAATTAATATATGTTTTCAGCATGTTTCATCCATACTAAACTATACAGTCAACATATAGGATTTTCATAGATTTAACATATAGGATTTTTACAGATCTTTTCCAGTAGGGTATGCCCAGTTCCTTTATGTATTATCCAGGAAAATAGTATGTTTAAATGGGGTTAAGAGCTAATCAGGTGCACTTCATTTTACTGGCCAGTAGGTGTCAGAACAACGGTAAACCAATGAAGGAGCAGTAAGGATATGAGCCCTGAAGTGTCCGCTGGACGTCCACAGCAACATCCAGCAACGCCGAGGCCGGCCCTCTCTGAACCGGAAGTCCTCTGAAAAACAGCGAGCCGTCCTAATGAACGTCCACATCAACATCCAGCAACGTGAAGGCTGGCTGTCTCTAAACTGGAAGTCTTCGAAAACAGCAAGCCATATACAGCATCGTTGTGGACCGTACAGCCGCGGCCACTTCGTTCGCTCGTGATTTGTGATTCTGAGATTTGAGCAGATTTCTTAGTTTGTCAGTGCCAAATTCAAGAATATTTTTTTAACGATAGTGGTTGGGTATTAGCATAGTTCGATTCTGATTGCTTAGTTGTTCAGTCCTTATTTCTGGAATGTGCATTGTTCGTGATGGTGGGATTCAAGTATTTTTAGTCAGTGCCATAATCTGGAATATTGTGTAAAGATAGTGTTTGGATATTATCATAATTCGTCTCTGATTGCTTATGTGTAGTTAGTTATTTAGTGTGTAATTCTGGAATATAGTAGGGCTATATGCAGCAACAATAGTTAATAATTGTAAATTATGAGTTTATTAGTTAATGAAGTGTATTAATTCATTTCTGTGCAGATGATGTGCTCTGTCTGGCCAGCTCTAACACAGCTGAACAGCATTGCGCACTCTTGTAGACATCCCTGCATGGCCAGCTGCAGTACAGCATCCAGCACTCTTACATATGGAAGCCCATAAGGGACTTTATTCAAATGAAAATGTAAACTTAAAAATGCAAATGCAATTCAACGATAGCATTATCACTTTCCACATTTGTATGTGTTATTTGAGACAAAATGTAAATGAAAATGCAATAATACCATTTGCATTTGCATTTTCAAATGCTTCAATGGGCATTCGGTGCCAATATTAAAATTCAAATGCAAAAGCTGTTTGACATTACATTTTCAAAGTCCTACCCCGCCATACTGCGGACAATATTCAAATGTTAATTCAAACTTGAAAATTAAAATGCAATATTAAAAATGTATCCTCATTTTCCATTTGTGCAAGCATTATTTATGTCACAATTAAAATTAAAATGCAGTTGTCAAACAATTTGAAAATGAAAAGGAAATCGCATTTGCCATTGCATTTTCAAACACTTCATCTTCAGTAGCTAATGCAATACGCGAATCAGCGCTAGGAGTCTATTGCATTTGCATTTTCAAGTCACCACGCTCTCTTTGGAACAGAACATGAACATTCAAATGCAATCCGTCAGTCCTCTCATCAAGGCGGGTCTTTAGTTAAGATGTCACTTCCTTGTTTAGTGACTTGCTTCATTACCCTTTTACCGACTCGTTGTTGGAGCTGCTATTTCGCAAGTCCTTAGTCAAATTTTTGTGCTGCAAGTTCTATGTTTTTGCATTTATTAAAAGAAGTACATTTATTAAAATCTCTCTCTAATTATTCACAATGACAGTGCTGAAACGAAGAGAAGCCGGACAAATATAGCTTTAACGCTTGCTGTGTGCTAATAGATTGAGCATTATTTTCAACTTTCACGTGCATGTTTACACTTTTAATTATCCGAATCATACTGAATAAATAAATTATAGCACAATATGGGATATGGGTGATAATATGAAGGCAGGATTCTACCACTTTAGATTGGACAAAGCTATTTAATTAGAAGGTTCATTATAAACGCTGCAAATTTCTTCTGGAAAAGGTTTTAATGTTTTCATAAACGTTCACACCTATAGTTTTAATAATGTTGTATTATAAATATGTGCCCATAGGTAGTGTTGCGCTTATTTTGGGCAATTTTATTAAGGTGAGGTTGCTCATTTGTCTTTGAAGAGATAGCCACACTGAGTGTTCATCTCTGCGGCAATGGCATAGGCTTGGCTGGTGCGGGAGACACGTCCACGTCGGTGCCAGAAATGGAGTAGACCTAAGGCCTACTCTGCAAAACATACTTTCTCTGTTCTGTCGTGAACATCTGTTAATGGCAAAATTAGGTTGTCAAATAGCCAAAGTGGTTATCTCCCGGCGCACCCGACACACCGCTAGCTACAGCTTGCACTATTCTAAGTGACAGAAGGAGGAAGTGAGGTCCAAACTTAAGACCCGCCTTGATGAGAGGACTGACGGATTGCATTTGAATGTTCATGTTCTGTCCCAAAGAGAGCGTGGTGACTTGAAAATGCAAATGCAATAGACTCCTAGCGCGGATTCACGTATTGCATTTGAATATTGTCCACTGCACAGCGTAGTACTGAAGATGAAGTGTTTGAAAATGCAATGGCAAATGCGATTTCCTTTTCATTTTCATATTGTTTGACAACTGCATTTTAATTTTAATTGTGACATAAATAATGCTTGCACAAATGGAAAATGAGGATACATTTTTAATATTGCATTTTAATTTTCAAGTTTGAATTAACATTTGAATATTGTCCGCAGTATGGCGGGGTAGGACTTTGAAAATGTAATGTCAAACAGCTTTTGCATTTGAATTTTAATATTGACACAGAATGCCCATTGAAGCATTTGAAAATGCAAACGCAAATGGTATTATTGCATTTTCATTGACATTTTGTCTCAAATAACACATGCAAATGTGGAAAGTGATAATGCTATTGTTGAATTTCATTTGCATTTTCAAGTTTACATTTTCATTTGAATAAAGTCCCTTATGGGCTTCCATAAGGGCTAGAGTAAAGCTTACGTTCGAAATCACAAAACGGCACTGACTGCAATCATCTAGTTCATTTTAACATAACTAGGCGATAAACTAATGTAATGTAAAACAAACCATGTATTCTTGTTGTGAATAGTTGTGCCTTCAACTGATACATTTTGTACAATGATTGGTAAACGGCAAGTTTTTGTAAATTAGCTTATGAGTTTTGTTAGCTTCACCTACATGCCTGAATATAAGGGCAACTCGATTTCAGGCATTTAAAAATACAATTCAGAGCCTCTTGTATACACCATAAAAATTTCATAAAAAATCTGAAGATATACATTTTACGATATTTAAGGTTGAAAATGGCAAGAGCGTTTTCAAAAATGCCATTGGAACCTATGGTACTTTCCCAACGTTCTGTAAGCCAGAAATGAAAAGTCACTGTAGAAGGCGTAGAGAGGTCAAAGTTCAGGGCACCTCGATTACGCGGGTCTCAAAATGAAGCTGAGGATGTCTGTTTGCCCCAAAATGACTACCATGTCATTTTGATATACATTTTGCGAGATTTGCCCTTTTGTATGGCGTGGTTTGCTAATATGTGGCGCCAGCGCGAGACGCTGGTTCAAGCTGGTTCACTGTGGATAGTGACAGCTCTACCATATACTTCTGTTATCGATTGGAGAGGTAGTCATTAATGATGACAGTGTTCAAGGTCACAGTTGAAAAAAAAAAAATTATGTTTCATGCTTGCTGGGATATTACGCAAATGTATAAACTCAGTGTCCTGCCAGGAAAGCGGTGTTATGATTACGTTCCTTGACTTGAGGTCAGCATTAGACATGTTAGCATTAACTCTTCTCTAACACTTATTATAAAACTTGCTCCATACAACTGTATATTTAACTGAACCCATTCTTCAGATAGTTGTATCGACTGACGACAAGCACGTCCTATATCTGTTGTATGCGAAAACTGAAGTAGTATGCGTTAGACGTCTGAGGTAAACATAGCCTTTGGTTTAGCTAATATTAGCTAGCTATATAGGTACATTTAAATCAGACACACAGGCTTTGTCTAGATTGTTTGGGCAAAATCAAAAGAGCTGAAAGGAGAAATAACTATCTCACTGCCACAGTCAATGAGTCTGAAAACAGTCAAAATTTAGTGCCAAGGCAAGAGACGTCATTGAAAATTCATATTTCACTGACGCAGAACAATGGCGTTCTATTGACGTTCCATGGTTTTCCTGACCGAAAAGCTCTGCTGTAAGTATAGGACTACCGTGGGTAAAAAAAGTGTCTAAATTAGGGCTGTTTTTTCAAGATATCTCAGGATAGGAGAGTAGTAGATACATTCCGACTGCAGAAAACAAAACTACTGGGCAAGCGAAATAAAATAGTGTAGTCACCCCAAAAAAAAATGGCTCAAATATCTCCTTTCTGGGTTGGGTTGAGGTTAGTCTCAGTCTGTGTGACCCTAGAGCAAAGACCGCAAGGTCGGATGAGATTTTAGTTCCAGTACTAGTGAGCAGGGACATAGTTCAAAGACCAATTATAGGGTTTAATGTCATTGAGGAGTTAATGAGAGATAGGGTGAACCCAGATAGGGAGGACCAGATTCCGCTCAGTAGAAGAGTAGCTCTGCTTAGAAATTCACTAAGACTAGGGTCAGCAAAGGCAGAAGCTTTGCTCAGCCTCATTCAGGGAACAACACGTGAGAATGTTACTTACCTTGCCAGAACAGGACACACAATCGTTGTAGTTCCAGGGGGACAGATGAAATGTATCAGCTGCCCTGTTAAAACAGATCTCAAGGTGAAAACTGAAATGCTGTTTGAACCCGAAGGGAACCTTTCATTGGATGAGGGACTCAAACTTAGCTGTCAGCTAGTAAACTTCTCCTGTTCCTCACGTAAAGTGAACATCTATGTGAGAAATGCCACACAACATGACATCACAATACCAAGAAAAAACGTGTTAGGGAGTATACAGAGAATAATGGACTGCTGCCCAGTATACCCAGAGGCACACCAGATTAATGCAGCAGTAGTTGAATGTTCTCAGACTCTACCTGACCCTACCACAGAAAAGCCTCAGAGGGGGTTCCAAGACAAGCTGTGGGATCCACCTGTCAATGTGGATCACTTGACCAGGGAACAACAAGCAGTGGTTAAACAAATGCTTAGGGAGGAATCACGGACATTTGCAAGGCACAAAGACGAGGTGGGCTACATTAAAAACCTAAAAATGGACATAAAGTTAATGGATGATGTTCCAGTAGCCAAGGCATACAATGCCATACCTCGATCATTGTACGAGGAGGTAAAGTACCACATACAGGACTTGTTGACTAAAGGCTTTATCCGTATTATCAACTTCTCCATATGCAGTGCACATTGATGCGTCAGAGGAGGGGCTGGGAGCAGTCCTTTATCAAAGACAGGAGGGAAAACTCAGAGTTATCCGGTACGGCTCACGGACATTGACACCGGCAGAGAAAAACTATAGGTTGCATTCAAGGAAGCTGGAGTTTTTTGCACTGAAATGGGCGGTTACAGATAGGTTTAGAGACTATTTGTTTTATGCTCCCTCTGTAACAGTATATAGTGATAACAACCCGGTCACTTATGTTCTGAGCACCGCTAAACTGAATGCAACCGGACAACGCTGGGTGTCCGAGCTGGCTGACTTCAACATAACACTGAAATACCGTCCTGGGAGAATGAACACAGACGCAGATTTCCTTTCCCGCACACCCGGGAGCATGGATTCTTACATGGGGGAGTGCACAGAGCAGTGTTCCCTGGAAGTGTTAGGTGCAATATTCAGTGCAGTTGAAATACAAGATCAGCGGGAGGTCTACTGGATCTCAGTCATTATCTGCAGCCCGCAGGTCCAGGAAATAGCTGCGGATAACCACCCAGGCGTGAAAATAACACAACAAGAGTTACTGCAAGCACAGTTACAGGACCCAGCCATAACCTATGTACTCCAGCAGAAAAAGTCTGGAGGGCAACCAGATAGGAGGAACAAGGAAACAGTGGGAGTTCAGAAACTGCTACATGAGTGGAAAAGACTGTATGTTTCTCAAGAGGGTCTCTTAAAACGTAAAACTGCTACCTGTATGCAAATTGTGATTCCAGAGCAGTACAAAGGACTAGTGTACAAGTACCTTCATTGTGAGATGGGCCACTTGGGGGTGGAAGGGGTTTCACAACTTGCAAGACAAAGGTTTTATTGGCCTGGGATGCAAAAAGACATTGAGTTTTTTTATAACAAAAGTGTGTACATGCATCATAAAAAAGAAACCTGCTGTCCAGAGCAGAGCCCCTATGTGCCATGTACCTGCAACAGCACCATTTGAGATGGTTTCCATAGACCATCTTAACCTTGAAAGAAGTAGGGGAGGGTATGAGTACATTTTAGTGATTATTGACAACTTCACTAAGTTTGCCCAAGCCTACCCAACCCGTAACAAATCAGGCAAAACAGCAGCAGAGAAGATTTTCAGTGATTTTGCCCTGAAATTTGGCTTCCCTGCTAAAATACACCACGACCAAGGCAAGGAGTTTGAGAACCAGTTATTCAGACAGCTGCAAAGATACACTGGCATTGGAAACTCAAAAACAACACCCTACCACCCTCAAGGGAACCCAGTTGAAAGATTTAATCGCACCTTGTTGTCTATGCTGCGGACCCTGGATGAGGAGAAAAAGGGAAATTGGAGTGACTATGTGAACAAAGTTGTACATGCTTATAACTGCACAACCAGTGAAGCAATGGGGTACTCACCTTTCTATTTGCTTTTTGGCAGAAAACCCAGGTTGCCAATTAACTTGATATTTGGGATAAATGATGAGGAAGGATGGTACTCGCACCAGGAATATGCTAAAAAATGGCAACAGCAAATGAAAGAAGCATATGACATTGCATCCAAAACAATCAAAAAGATGACAGCAAGAGGAAAAACATACTATGATCAGAAGAGACAAAGTGCAGTGCTTTCTCCAGGTGACCGTGTCCTTGTGAGGAATTTGTCCGAGCGCGGAGGACCTGGAAAGTTTCGTTCACATTGGGAAGAGCAAATACATGTGGTAGTCTCTCAAAAGGGGAAAGACAGCCCAGTTTATGAGGTCAAGCCTGAACGTGGTATAGGGAGATGCAAAATCCTCCATCGCAATGTGTTGATGCCGTGCAATGCTTAGCCATTAGAGGAACCAGCCCAGGGACCTGTGGGACCAAATCCCTCTATTCGACGAAGAAGAAAACAAAAGGACGCAAAAACAAAGGAAAGATCAGAGGACCCAGAAAGCTCAGATGAGGAGGGACATTACTCGGCCCATAGACTAAAACATCACCAGCAGCAGCCGAGAGAGCAAGATGTTGTACCTCTGAATGCTCCGGAAAGGGCACCTCAGCAGGAACCTGGGGCTGAAGTAGAAGAGTTCAAGACGGAGGCTCCAGCACAGATGCTCGTAGACAAGGACACAACTGGAAACATTACCACAGGGAATGACACTCCGGAAGACCCACAAATTGTTCAGTCTGCAGACCTTCCCAGCAACCAGGGGCAAGAGTTTTCTGACGCACAGCCCCGCAGGACACAGAGAGAGAGACGACCTAAAGAGATATTGACTTATGAATCATTAAGTCAATCTTCTCATCGTGTGCTGGGGCTTCACACCAACCTGTTGTATGTATATGGACTACCACCAGTAAATGGACAATACAGTTTGCCTTGGCTGCCTCCACAGACGTTAACAACACGCCTAGGTTTCTCTCCCCTTGTTCCAGTAGGATACTACTGAAAGTCTGTTGGACAAAAGGTTCAACAGGGACTGTCATAGATTATTCTGTGGAAAATGGACACAATAAAATGAACAGGCTGTGAATCCAGTGGTTAAGGCTGAGTATGTGTGTAGACGATGAGGACGGAAGTGAAGAAAACACACGTTTGAATGTAATCTAATGTGAGTTTGTAGTACTTACAGTAATTATTTGTTTATTATACCTGGGTTAAGAAATTGAAACTAAGTTGTGAAGTGGATACTGAAAACAATTTTTATGGCATTGAAATGATGAAACAGTGGGATGTTAATCACAAGTTTTCTGGAACTATAGTGTAGTAACAAAATGTTTTGTTTAAGTGAAATATTGTAAAACTATTATTGTCACACTTGTTCAGGGAGAAACCGAACTAATGTGATTAATGTGCTTGGGCTCTGTTAAGGGAGGCCGTAATAAGAGGGGAATAGTGAAGGAATGCTAACGTTGAGGACAACATTTATTTTGCAGGGGAGGAATGTAGCACTTGTAGGGAATTTGTTGACGGATGCCCAGTTCCTTTATGTATTATCCAGGGAAATAGTATGTTGAAATGGGGTTAAGAGCTAATCAGGTGCACTTCATTTCACTGGCCAGTAGGTGTCAGAACAACAGTAAACCAATGAAGGAGGGTGAAAGAGAAAAAAAGAGTAGGCTTGGCACGAATGTCTTGTGCGACTCCACAGCTTTTATGTTCTATGCAGTTTCGCCGTTAAAGTAATTAATAAACTTGTACTTTTATTATACACCATCAACATTGCTGCAGTCTGAGTGGTGTAACAAAATCAAAATCCAAAAATGAGATCTCATTAGTGTCTCTTTTTTTCTCCTACGCACAGAAATGAGACAATTGTGTTACTTTAATGAGACGTTGAGCTTTGCGTCTTACCTCTCAAAATGTCCTCAGGAGAAATAGTGACATACAGTCTCACATTTGTCTTAAACTGAACAGTAAAGAAGTTCTAAGAATTGTTTCTAACAAGTCTCATTTGCATCTCCAAGTATTTATGACAAGTATTTCTTATCTCGATCAAAGCTATTTCAAGTCTCAAAGTTATGTTCTCTTTTTCGTCCCTTATTTTGCTCCTAAGAGGCCTTCAGAAGCAAGAAGTCAAAAACAAACAAGCACAAATGAGACAAGATTAAGAACTCATCTACTGCTCCTAGACAACGAGAGCATTTTTCCTCTGGGTTGTTGCAACTATGATGAGGATATGCTCACCGTTATACTTTACACGTTTGATCTGTCTCTTTCTGCGCACACTTTACATGATATCACAATGTTTTAATTTGGCAGTTTTTGTGGGCTATAAAAAGTCCTTGTGAGTTTGTCATGTAGGATACAATAAACTTGTGCCAAAACTTAGCTTTTTATTTTTGTGGATTTGTTTCTTTGGTTTGTTTTTTAATAGAAACGAGGCACGCAATTTGCTCTGTTCCAGTATTCTTAGCACTAAGCATAAATGGAGTTAAAAGGGACCTAAAATGTATAATGTCACCATATGCACTGGAATTCATCACATGGTTCGAAAACTGTTTTAGATGACAAGGTTTTTGTTACTAATGATAATAAAGTCCACTGCTCCAAATAAACCTCTTTGCTGAGTTATTTTTTTTATTACATGATTTGGGGTATGCATTTAAAATACAAGTTTACTTGCCATAGATATAATCCCGTTTGATCAGCAACTGCAGCAGCCCACTGCTAAGTACAATGGTTGGCTTACCTGCTATTGTCCGTGCAAGAAAGAAGGAATAAATAAACAAACAGACATAAATAAATAAGCTTTCTTCTGTAAATTATCCCTGCAGGAGGCTATGGGGCATCAAAGTGGAACACACTTGCTTTTGCTGGTTGTTGACACGACAGCAGCTTTTTAGAGAGATGCCTGGGCACTGTGGCCGCCCGCTCTGGGTGTCGTGGCAAGTAGTGAGTCTAGCATCCCGGAAATTCCGTCGGCGTGCCCGGGGCAGTGCCAGGTTGCTGCCTGTGTCGTGCCCGAAAGTCTGTCGGGCGTGTCGGGGCAGTGCCAGGTCGCTGCCTCTGTCATGCCAGATGCACCTCCAGGTTGGCGTTTTTAGTGCCAGGTCTAGTGAAATGAAAATTTGTATTTTGTTAAAATCATACATAGCCTAAGTGTTGTTAGTATTGTAACTTTAAAGTGAAATTTTGAGCACTCTATATATGCCTGCTTTAACTATTCTGCGCTGCATTTAATGCTTTTAGTGCCCCTTGGGCCAATGTTGTATTTATTTGTGTTTGCGTTATCCTATAATTTTTACTAGCTCCTTCACTTTACTTCAGTGTGCTTGCAGCGTGCTAGATGTTCACAACCAATCTAAGCCATTTTTTTTATTTTGTGCCCTGCGTAAGCTTTGTCTGAGTATTTTCTTACATATTAGATAGCCTACATCTTGCAACTGTTAAG